>FIZU01021026.1:0-12037 GCA_900064475.1 Pseudococcus longispinus | reverse complement strand
AAAGTCTGACATAGTGTCCAAAAGTCAAGTCCGACAAAATGTCTAAAAGTCAGTACTATCTCAAAAAAAATTCTGCCAAGTTTCCAAATGTCATTGAAAAATTGAGCAGTGATCGACGAAAATTAGCGCAATAAACCAAATTATCTTTATTGGGACCCCCCTATATAATTTTTATTTTTAAAAATGAGACCCTCCAACCCCTTTTCTCGAAATAGGGGGCTCAGTGTGGGAACCTGGGGGATCGGATGGGGAAACTAAGTTGATATTCTACGAACATACTCGTTCTAAATGAGGTTACATTGGTGAAAAGTTATTTGTGTACGACGTCGACATCTCTTCGTTATACCGAAGATAAAATTAAAAGGAAATAGCTCGAATTTAGACAACTGTTTGTCCGGTGAAAATGTACCTCATTGTAATGACTTTCTTATGATCAGCACCATTGAAAACATATCCGACGATATGCCACACGACCGGAATTTTTTTCGTTGAAATTTGGCCAAAATTTGGGGGCTCTTTTCAATTTTTTGGGTCCCGCGAGGGGTTTTAAGAACACGATGGGGTGGAAATTAAAAACGGAGTCGATATTTGAGATAAGCGACCATGAAAACCTAACAAATCATATACGACATGATTTTTTAATTTTTTTCGAAATTGGAGGGCTCAGTGTTGGGACCTGGGGGGGTCGGATGGAAAAATCAAGTTGATATTCGTGATCAGCACCATTGAAAACATATCTAACGATGTGTCACATGACCGGAATTTTTTTCATTAAAATTTGGCCAAAATTTGGGGGCTCTCAAACGCCCCAGGGCATTGAGATCCCACAATGAAACATCGTTAGTTGTAAGTAGCACTAAAAAATCTTGAAATATCCTAAATTTTTAAATGTTTGGTCCTAATCGTAATTTTTGGTAAAAATTGTCATTTAAAGCATTTTTGTTCAAAATTGTCATTTCAAGGTAAAAATTGCCATTTTTTTATCAAAATTGTAATTTTTTGGGTCGAAATTGTCATTTTAAAGTAAAAATTGTCATTTCCGTTAAAATTGTTGTTTTTCGTCAATTGTAATTTTTTTTATCCAACTTGTGAATATTTTTGTCAAAATTGCCATTTCAAGGTAAAAATCATCTTTTTGGCCATTTTACACTTTTTTAAAAATGAAGAAAAAGATTTCGGTTGCATATTCAAGATTTTTAGGTTTCAAAAAGTCTGACAAAATATCTAAAAGTCGAAAATGTCAGCTTTCTAGGTTTTTTTAAAAATGTCAACATAAAGTCTGACAAAATGTCTAAAAGTCACGGAAAATGTCCAGCGTTATGGACGGACAGACAGACACGTCGTGGATTTTATATGGATTATTTAAAATGATGGAAAAATCGTTGATACGTATATAAATTCAGGGACCGGGCACGAAAAGTACGAAATAACGAAATGCAAAAAGTATGAAATTTCCTTCTCATGGAATGCCACCAAATTATAAGGTTGGGTCCCAAAAAAAATTCAACATTTTTTCCCCTTCAAGTAGGTATAAAAATAACCATCCAAGAACGTTTTTTTTTTTCAGTTTTGAATTTTTTTAACAATGTTGCCATATTTTCTGGGCCTCGAAAAAAATATTTATGCGTATCTAAGGATATTACAAAATTATGAAAAAAAAACAGCCATGTCACACCCCTCTCCCCCTCCCAAATTTTTGGCAACTTTAAGAATTTCAAAAACCAAAAAATTGTGAAAATTTTGACCAATTTTTTTGAAAAAATTTCCACTATTGTACTCACATAGTGCCCACAATTTCTCATCAGGGAAGGCCCTTTTGTAGCGTGTTTTTCAAAAATATCCCTTCAATTCAAATTTAAATTGAAAAAAATTTGAAAATTCAGCTTTGAAAGATTTTTTAGAATTTTACATAAAATCGAATGTTTCTTTGTCAAACCAACCGTTCTTTGAATTATTTGGATCAGTAGTATATGGGGAGGGGGGAGGGTCAAGCGGTCCTAGACCTTCTTAACGACAGAAATGTTGAAAAAAATGATGAAATTTCAGCCTTTGAATGTATGGACCAAATTTATTTTCAAAGTTTTTGCTCCTCCCTCTCTTTGTATTTGTATAAAATTTTTTAAAAACGGCCCGAAAAGTACACGCAATTGTATAATAGTGGGGGGGGGGGGGTCACAGAAAAATTCTAAAATAATACGAAATTTTTTCAGATATAGCACGAAATAAACCCGAATTTGAATTTTTGCGATTCAGTAGACACCCTGAAGTTGCTTGAAACGTCGTAGAATTACTTCAAAATAACGTTAATTTGGAAAAACTGTGACAAATGTGTTTTCAAATTGGATGAAAATTGTTGAAATTGTAGGAAAAATAGAAATTCTTCATTTTTTTGGACTTGGAAAAATTTTATTATGTGGTAAGCTGACTTTTGGAATTAGCAAAAATTTAGATTATTTCAAAATTTGGCTTTTAGATATTTTTTTTGAACGGTTTTCTTTAAAAATTGCCTGGAACCCCCACCCTCCCCTCCACATGTTCTTTGGCGACTGGAGAGATGGCAAAAATTAAGCAATTTCAGATTTCGAATGCCTTTTCTGGAAAAATTTTCGCCTTCGCCTTCTTTTGATATTGATAAAATGATCGATGGTTTGTTCAATTTTACATGGAATCTCTTTTTTTCACGAAGCCCCTCCCCCTTCCCATTCGAAATTTGAAAAGTACCTGTTGTTTTATTTTATTTCAAAATTTCAATCGTTTAGTTACGTTCCCAATAAGTTTGTTCGTTTCATAAAAACTTGAGACTTTTGTAATTTTCATAAAATAATCAATTTTCCCCTTTGAAGCAATTTTTACGATATTTAAACGATTTTTTTTTCTGACAACTAATTTCGTGGTTCATTTTAGAAAAATTTGACAATTTTTTCTCACAATTTCGAACAAAATTTTTTTGAAAAATTATTTTATTTTCTTAGATGATTTTTATGAAAATTTGACAATTTTTTTGGGGTAAAGAGAGAGGGGGGAAATGTTTAGAAAAGTTCATTTTTTGAGAGGAATGGTAACCATGGGCTTGAGTGCTGAAAAACTGTTATACGTATGACGTGATACTTTAAATATGAATCGTGACTTGGTTCTCTAGTAAAACATCATTTGTGATGGGGAGGGGGAAGGGAGGGGAATTTACCCTAATAATTGAACATTTTCAACGTTTTTGGATCCACTACTTGAGAATTTTTTCAATTTTATGAATTTACTTGTGATTTATTAATGTCTGATGAAGTGATGATGAATTCAGTGATGGGCAAGTTTTTGGCTGTTGACTATTTTTAGACAAAATGTGGGTCACCATTTTTGAAAAGTTCTGTAAATTTCATTTTATAGCTTTCTCGCTGATTTCAGAAGAAAAAATCTTCAAGTTGATATTAAAGACATATTGAATTTTTCCTATTTTCAAAATTTTGGGAAGTTCTGAAAATGTAGAAACATGTGGTTTAGCAAAAACTTATTGTTTTTCAATTTTTTTGTCGAGTAATCAATTTCGTAATGAAAATCAAAAATATTTTTTTTTTATAAAAAAATGTATTTTATATAATTTTTTTGCATAAATTTTCGAAAAACTGCAAGTTTGAAAATTTATGCTCCCCCCACTCCATCTACATTTCTTTTGAATTATACAGATTATTAAACCTGAAAAAAATTGAGCCCAGTGGCTCCGGAAATTTCAAACTCTATAGACTAGTTATCTTTTCCGATTTGTGGGGGGGGGGGGGGGGGGGGGGGGGGTGTCAGCTTCCCGATTTGTTCAAAGTGCCAAAAATTAGAGCTTTAGAGTTATGACATTGATTCCTTGAAACTTTTTGATCGAAAACTGTATTAGCATAGAATATGTTTTTGCGGTGATCAAACCTGCGAAAAACGAAATTCCATCAAGTTGACTTTTGGACATTTTGTCAGACTTTTTTGGACTTGAAAATTTTTCAAATTTCCATTACCTTTTTAGACTTGGAAAATTTCAGAGATCATGTTGATTTTCAGACATTTTGTCAGGTGACAGGTTATTTTAGACTTGCTATTGAATTGAAAAAATTTTTAGATTTCAAACGATTTTTCAATTCTGACTTTTTTAATTTTGAAAAATTTTATAAAGTGGTCAGTGGACTTCAAAATGTGGAAAAATTTAGATTGTTTCAAAATTGGGGGACTATTTCTCGAAATTTTTTCAGCTTCAGAATTTCAAAAAAAAAAATGCAAAAAGGGAAAAAATTATTGCGAGGGAGTTTTCGAACCCCTTGAATAAATGTTTAAGGGTTCTTACCGTAATGTTTGAAAATCGACTGTTTGGAATGGAGATGGAACCGGAATTGAAAAATTTTCGATAAAATCGAGTTATACATCAAAATCTTTTTCTGGGGGGGGGGGGGGGCCCGGGGGGGTTGGCCCCCCCCCAAATTTTTTGGGGGGGGGGGGGGTGTCCAGGGTGGTTTGGCTCCCCTCCCTCCTTCACGATGACCGAAAAGTTGGGAAAATGATGAAATTTAAGTTTTTAAATACCCTTTTTAGCAACATTTTTCGCCCCAGCGAACACGAAATTTCTTTTTTTTTCCACGAAGGACCCCCCCCCCCTCTCCTCTCCTCGATAGCCTGTCTGGCTACGCCACTGTTCTGTTGTAATTTTATTTTTTTTAAAACAACAAAAACAAAATATGATCTGAGGATCAAGGGATTCTCAAAATTTCGAAAAGTATTTCAGTTCATAATTCCAATCACCCCAAAATTTGCCTTTTCAGCTACTTTTTTTTGAAATTTCCTTCATAGTATTTTTAATCAATTTTTCGATATTTTTATCGACATAAAAGCCAATTTTTTGGCCATTTTTATAATTTTTGCAGTTTCTTCTTCCCGTTTTCATGTGCAAAGTACACCTCACCCCCCTCTCCACTACTATCTAATTTGAAAAATGGATGCAAAAAGCTAAATCCCACGTAACGAATCTCCCAGACTATTTTTCATCTACGCGGTACCCACGGTACCATTTGAGAAAAATCCACCTTCCTAAGCTGCCACCGACAATAAGTCCGCATCAGTGTCGGTTTTTATTGGCATCGTTACCTCGACTAGAAACCTACTAATTTAGCGTAATATCTGGTGAAATGAAAAATTATATTGCTTTTCATCGGACAACCGAGACGAGCACGTATCTCGTGGCTTCGACTTGGACTTGGCAGTGTCGGCGTATACCTAATTGAATTCTTAATAAAGAGGCACGATTTAGTACGCACTTGTAAGAATGACCGACTGAGCGAATGAATTTTTTCGCAACTGTCGACGGCGTGGCGTGGCAGTGAGGCAAGGTCGACCGTTATTTGGGTCTCACGCGGTGCACTTCGTATACCATGCTTTAGTTTTTCGACAGAAAATGAAAACTATCTCCATGATCGGCTATATATACTTATATGTACCTACGAACCACAGAGATAGAAAGAGAGAGAGAAAAAAGTACGATTTCGATCGTAAAAGAAAAACTCTCGAGAGCGAAATGCGCCACGACTCGAAATCTAAAGGTATAAAAAAAATACCAATCTCGAGATGTTTATCGTTGCAGAATTAAACGTCGAAGATACTATAACGAGCCGAACACGAAGAGTATACGGTCTAACTTTTTCGTATACTTTTATAATATTACTTATACACTTCGGTGTTGGTAAATTCCGTAAAATGGGAATTTATGTCTTGTAATACCTGCGTTTATAAAACGTAGCTACATTTTTCCCCCGCGTTCTCTCTCTCTTCGCTTTTTTATATACTTAACTTTCTTCGTTTATACGTAGTTGTTTTAAAGTATTAATGATGTGTTTCTGGTTGTGTGTGTTTGCAGCTATACGTCGAAGTGTTCGAACCGTTGAAAGTCAGTCGCAAACAGTTCAAGAAATTGTTGCAATGCTTGAAAACCATCAAGTACCTCAAATACCAGGAAATATATGCTCAAGAAAAAGTTACCAGAGTTGAATTCCTATCGGTCGTGTTGTCTGGAAAGTGAGTGAAGAATATTTAATATTTATTGTATTGAAGGGGCGTTTATTCTAAAGCGCAGATTTGTACCATTTTGCACAGCTCGAAAAGAAAAAGTGCTGTTTTAAATTAGTTTGGGCAGCTCCAAAAGTTCGAGTACATATTTGTATTCGTTAATCTTTTTGTGCCCAGGAGAGATCTGATGGATGAAATTTGAAAATTTTCATTGTATTATATAGACTGAAGTCAAGGGCGAGTTCATTCTCACCAGTGAAAATTTAAATTTCTCACGGGAATTAGGATCGAATCCAAATTACCTTCTTTCATTTTCCTGTGTGAAATTTGCTTTAATACAGATAGAGACGTATTGCAAAAATTTCAATTTTTTTCCCCTCCAATAGTCTGAATAATGCATTTTTTAAAAAAAGAAGTTGAAATTTTGAGATTGTAATTCAGATATTTCAGGGCTCAAATCACGTAAATTGGAAATTTTTTGTACTCTTATAAATAAAAAAACAATATGAAGGGATTATAAGAAGATTTCCGATTTGAACAGGAAATCAGCTATCAAGATTGATTAAAATTTCAAAAGAATGATTGCTAAGTTTTTTTTTTAAATTGTTGTAGAGCAAATCTGCGTAGATTTTTATATATTCCTGTAAGAGAAAAGCACTCAATAAAAATTTTTCTTCAAAAATATTCCCTTAATGGATTTTGATGTGAAAATTATTTATTTATTTATTTATTTATTTTTTTACAATTTTATTTCGATCTAATTTTGAAAGCTGTAAAATCGCAACATTCAATTACCGATTTCGAAGGCGAAAAAAGTCAAGTTCAGGATCAAACTCAAAATAGAGTCGCGATTTTCGGTAATTTCATTTTAAAATGAATATGTCGGGGGGGGGGGGGGGGGGGGGAGGTCAAAAAATGTTTGCTTCACGAAATATTTTCACGCTGGATGACTTTTTAGACTCGAAATATTCGTGAGATATTGTAGGACGAAATCGAAATTTCAGTTGGGTAAATTTTCTAAAAAGAAATATGCCTTCAAATCTTTATAGAAAGCTGTAAATTTGGTTTAAAATATCATTAGAACGTTTGAAGTTGTTGTAAAAGAATAAAAAAAAAGTCAAACTGTCTAAAATGTTGTAAAAATTGACAAAAATTTGGACAAATAGATATTGATACATGGATGTGTCTTTTTACAATTTAGAAGTTTTCAAAAGCCTCAATAAATAAACGTAACTCTTACGTAACTGAAACCAAAACATAACAGAAACGTAACGTAACTGAAACCGAAACGTAACGTTAATGTAACTGAAACGTAACGTTAACGTAACTGCAACCAAAACGTAACGTTAACATAACTGAAACCGAAACGCAACGCTAACGTAATTAAAACCAAAACGTAACGTTAACGTAACTAGAACAGAAACGTAACGTCGACGAAACTGAAACCGAAACGTAAGGTTAACATAACTGAAACCAAAACGTAACGTTAACGTAACTAGAACAGAAACGTAACGTTGACGTAACTAGAACAAAAACGTAACGTAGACGAAACTGAAATCAAAACGTAAGGTTAACATAACTGAAACCAAAACATAACGTCAACTTAACTAGAACAGAAACGTAACGTTAACGTAACTAAAACCAAAACGTAAGGTTAACATAACTGAAACCGAAACGTAACGTTAACATAACTGAAACCTGAAACCGAAACGTAAGGTTAACATAACTGAAACCAAAACGTAACGTTAACGTAATTAGAACCAAAACGTAACGTTAACTAGAACAAAAACGTAACGTCAACGTAACTGTAACCAAAACGTAACGTTAACATAACTAGAACAGAAACGTAACGTTAACATAACTGAAACCAAAACGTAAGGTTAACGTAACTGAAACCAAAACGGAACGTCAACTTAACTAGAACAGAAACGTAACGTTAACGTAACTGAAACGGAAACGTAAGGTTAACATAACTGAAACCGAAACGTAACGTTAACATAACTGATACCGACACGTAACGTTAATGTAACCGAAACGTAACGTTAACATAACTGAAACCGAAACGTAGCGTTAACATAACTGAAACCAAAACGTAACGTTAACGTAATTAAAACCAAAACTTAACGTTAACATAACTAGAACAGAAACGTAACGTAGACGAAACTGAAACCGAAACGTAAAGTTGCCATAACTGAAACCAAAACGTAACGTCAACTTAACTAGAACAGAAACGTAACGTTAACGTAACTGAAACCGAAACGTAAGGTTAACATAACTGAAACCAAAACGTAACGTTAACGTAACTATAACAGAAACGTAACTGAAACCGAAACGTAGCGTTAACATAACTAGAACAGAAACTTAACGTTAACATAACTGAAACCGAAACGTAACGTTAACGTAACTGAAACCGAAACGTAACGTCAACGTAACTGTAACCAAAACGTAACGTTAACATAACTAAAACAGAAACGTAACGTTAACATAACTAAAACAGAAACGTAACGTTAACGTAACTGAAACAGAATCGTAACAATAAAGTAACCGAAACAAAAACGTGACAATGAAGTAACTGAAACTGAAACATAGCGTTAACATTTTCTAAAAGTCAATTTTTCAAATTCAAAAAGTCTAAATTATTTGTCTGACAAAATGAATAAAAATCAGCATCATTTCGGAAATTTTACAAGCTCAAAAAGTCAATGGAAATGCGAAAATTTTTCCAACTTCAAAAAAGTCTGACGAAATGTCTGAAAGTTATTATACAGGAATTTCGTGACGGAATTGATGGACACGAATAATGGCCAAAATGGTCAGATTGACTCCCAGTCGTAAGACATATCCGTGCAAGAATTGTCAAAAAATTCATAAAAATTTTGAAAAAACTACTTTTTATAACTTTTTAATTATTAAAGAATTTTATGAAATTTTTACAACTTTTAGTTTTCTTTGACAATATTTTCACCCCCTTCACAACATTTTAGTAATTATGAGGTGATCACTTTATTGTTATACCTTCTCCAACAATTTTTTAGAGATTTTGTGAAATTTTAGACAATTTTTACAACATTTCGAACTTTTTTTTGTTGACTTTTTCACGTCTTTTATAACATTTTGAATAATTTTCACAAAATTTTCGACAATTTTTTCAATTTTTCATGCATTTTAATGACTTTTGTGACTTTTTTAACGATTTTAATGAAATTTTTCACAATTTTTATGATATTTTTGAAGACTTTTTCACTAAATTTTTTGAAAATTTTAATTGTTTTCACAACATTTCCGATATTTTTCACTTTTTTTCATTTTTTACCACATTTTTAATTTTTTGACATTTTTTTTACAACCTTTTCAAACATTTTTGGCAGTTTGGCTAAAATCACTACTTTTTTGCGCTATTTTTTCCTCAAAAATTCATATGTGAACACCCTCCCCCCCTCTCGGCGGGGAGGGGGCTTCCATAATCACAAATTTGTATTCATTTTTATTCGAAAAAATTATGTAAACGTAAGTTTTCGTAGGAATGTCAGAATTAAGTAAAGATTTTTGACTCGAAAATAATTTTTTTAATTGAATCATTCAGATTTTAAAAATAAAAAAAAACGAAATTTTGGATTAAAATGTCTCGATTTTTTACCAATATGTATTTCCCAATTGATCCAAAAATTACACTATGTTAATTACAAAGTTGAAAAAAATCCTGAAATTTGAAATCAGAGGTCAAAATCTAGTCATGATTTTTGACTTTTAAATAATTTTATTTAAATCAATATTTTGATCTGAAATTTCTAAAAATGCAACAATTTGAATTGATTTAGAAGTTGTAAAAAATGAAATTTTGAATCAAAGGTCAAAATAATCACAATTTTTACTAAAATTTTCCATCATTCTTTTTATTTTGAAGTCACAAAAATGTCTTGAATTCGATTCAACTGGAAAATCCATATTTTGAAATTGAATGTCACAAATTATTTGAAATTTTTGAATCGCGATAGTCAATTTTTGAAAAAATTATAATTTTAATTGAAAAGTCTCATGACGGGTAAAAATTATTTTCAAATTCGTAATTTAATTTCGAATCGATGATATAATTCATGATTTTGATGAATGAAAGAATTACATGAAAAAGTTATGATTTAGAGTCTAACATAATTTTTAAAAAAATGATAAACCTGCGTTGATGATTTGAAATTGAAGTCTGCGCATTCCCAAAATTATTTTTCCATTCAAAAATTACTGTGTAGCTGGATTGCAATTGGATTAATATTCTTTTAAAAAATCGTAAACGAGCTGTTTGTTTGCCCAGTTCCAAATTTTGCTCAAAATATACTCTGCCATTATACACTGCGAAGCGAACTCGGATTAGGTATGCGAATATGGCTTAACAGGGATCGCTATTTGGGCTGTGTCACGTAATACGAGATAAATACCGGTTCGTTAGTGGTCATTATATGTTCGATGACAATGACGATCGTACGTTGGTTCGATAATTAAGCTTCGCTTATCGCACCCAACTGTATTATACTCGGATCAGGTATCTAATCTAGCTGGATTTTATATGGAAACATTCGTGTACTCATACCTACATGGCCTGATCTTCTCGAATCCTACCTATATGTATCAAATTTGGAAAGGGACAGGGGGGGAGGGGGCTTGAAACAAAGAACGAAATTTCGCGAGTACAATTAATATGTACTCTAAGTACAATATTACAACGCGAAATCTCTTCTGACCTATTTACTACACGTACAGAATAATCCGAGCCGTACTATAATAGAGGAATATTCATGACAGTGCATTGGCGCGAGCGAGCACGAGCAGGAGGAAAATAGGAGTAGAAACAGATACGCGGTGACAGAAGCAGATAGATTGAAACGAGTTGACATATTTCACTGCATAGCTAGAATGAGGTATTGCTGCATTGCTGCTAGGTCGGGTATTTTTTTATTTTAAAACAAAAGTACCTACGTGTGGATGGTTTCGCTTCCTGGTATGTGACTTTGGTTCTCTTAAAGGTATTAAATTAGATATTCGAGCCGATGTAGACTAAGGTGTCGCGAGTGGCGACATGAATCGACGAATTGATGTGGCTACCGCGACCTGGGTCGAGAGTCTTACTATATCTCGGGCGTTTGCTGGAGAAGAGCGAGTGGGAGAGGAAATTTACGATTTTTTGAGGTGGCGGTGAAGTGAAAAGATGTTGGGAAGAGGTGAAGGAGTGTTGGAAGCCTGAAATGATCGAGGTAATTTTTGGGGGAAAAACCGCCATTTCCATGATGCCCATGAAACTATAAAACATGCTTTTGCTCATTGAAGTCCATAAAGTCGTGATACCTGAAATTTTCTTGAAATTTTCCCAGTCCAAAAGTCATTTGAACTTTGAAAAAATTTCCAAGTTCAAAAAAGTCAGACAAAATATCTAAAAGTCAATGTAAAGGACATCATTTATTTTTACAGAAACCAAAACGGAACATTTAGGTAACGGAATCAGAAACTTAACACTTCAGTAACAGAAACAGAAGCGTAACATTATTATGACGAATACCAAAACGGAACATATGAGTAACTGAACTCGTAACGTAACATTTAAGCAACGGAAACAGAAACGTAACATTTGAGTAACATTATTGTAACAGAAAAGTAACACTATTGTAATGGAAACTGAATCTTAACATTTAAATAACCGCTGAAACTTGACATTTAAATAACAGAAACCAAAACTTCAAGTAACTGAAACTTAAGACTTGGCATTTGAGTAACGAAAACCAAAAAAAAACATTTGAGTAATGGAAACAGGAACGTAACATACAAGTAACTGAACCCGTAACTAACATTTAGGAAACAAAAACATAACATTATTGTAATGGAAACGAAAGCTTGACATTTGAAGAACGCCACGGAAATTGAAACGTAACGTTATTATATCAGAAACTGAAACGTAACATTATTGTAACGGAAACCAGAGATGAAAAGTTACCGGTAACTTAAGTAACTTTTGAATTTTCAATAAACT
>FIZU01021024.1:0-21362 GCA_900064475.1 Pseudococcus longispinus | reverse complement strand
CTAAGCCCCCTACATAAAAAAAATAATCAATTGTAGAAGAAAAAGTATTTTAAGTTCTACAAGTTTGATTCTTAACATTTTTTCGTAGAACCCTACCCTTAGTTTTGCGGGAAAATCCATGTTTATAGAAAATTTAGCTCATATACAAAGTCGAAGATTTTGAAAAAAAAAACACATCAACTTGAGTTTTTGGACAAATTAGGAGTCCTACGAAAAAAAATGTTAAGAATAAAATTTGTAGAGCTTATAAAATTCTCTCTGCAGTAGCAGAATAATTTTTCTAGGAGGGTTAGTTTTCGAGATTTTTGCAGTCTAAAGTTTTTTTTTTTTCATTTTTGAAACCATCGACCTTCCATGTGAACCATCCTGTACACTGATATCTTGAAATTCGTACAAATGTTGGAAAAATGATGAAATTTCAGCTTTTGAATGCCTTTTTTTCCCGAAAATTTTCGCTTTCTTGCTTTGCGTGGGCTCGGTAGTAAAATAATGTATTTTTTTTTAAATTTTGCATGAAATCAAATTTTTTTCATCAATCCCTCTTCTTCTCTTGAATGACTGTTTGGCAAGTGGCAACATTGTACTAATTCTATACCTAAGTACATGCATTTTTTCTAATTTACGAGTAACATACGAGTAAAAACAGGTATATAGGTAATAATTTGTTGGTCTACGGTTCAAAAATTCAGAATTTTTCGTTTTTTCAGAAATTATCGTAGTCAATTCTCATGAAAAAATATCAATAAAGAAAGAAATTCCAAGTAAATTTTGAAAAAAATTTGTGATTTTTTTGAATGAGGAAGAGTGAATAGATGAAATCAAAAGAAAATTATTTTTAACCTTTTCTTTTTGGCCAAATTAGGTACCATTTACTCAGTAGGTATAGGTACACTTAGAGCTAAAGAAGAAGTTTTTTTTTTTCAATTTGAAATTCTTGACATTTCTTGCTCAACATAGAATACCAACATGTTCGAACATTTTTGACCCCAGGGAGAGAGAAAATCCTAAAAACCAAATTTCTGGAATTTTTTTACTTCCTCCTCGAATTTTTGTGGTAATGTCAAAATGTAAAATTAATTAAAAATCGCGTACAATGACAAAAATTAAACAAGTAAAAATTGTTGAGATTTTCATAAAATTCAGCAAAAAAGACATGCATCAAAAATCTCGTAAAATTTGTGAAAATACTCCTCAAAATCGTTGAAAAGTGTAGTAAAAGTGGTTAAAATACCAAATTAATAATTTTCACTGGAATCAGTAAAACTAAAGAAAAAATGATAAAAGTACAACAATCTGAATAGATTAACAACTTTTTTGACGACTTTCATAATTTTTTGATTTTTTTTTTCATATTTTAAGTGATTTTTGCGAAGATTTTAACAATTATTGCGAGATTTTCGACAGTTTTCATAATTTTGGGGCAACTTCTACGATATTTTTTATACTTTTCATAATTTTTGAACAATTTTTCACAATATTTGTGCTGGTTTTTATGAAGTTTTTGACCATATTTTACATGATATGAAAATTTTGATGATTTATACAATGTTTGAATCACTTTTAGAGCCTGAAATTTTCAAAGTCCAAAAAGTCATCTGGAATAAGAAAATTTCGCTAAGTCAGAGCAGAACGTAGCGCAAAATGTTTTCTAACGGAGCCATAAGACATATATCCTTGTCAAAAATCATGAAAATTGGCATTTGATTGGTTACTTTTTTCTTAGCAAATCAAATTTTTTCCAAAATATTTAAGTACATTTCAAAATTTTCAAAAAATAAATATCTACCTAACAAGAAAATATGATTTATATTTCAACCCAAAAAGTAGCTTTTAACCTGAGTTCAATTTTTCAATATGATTCTATTTTACTTCGTATTATACTTATCTGAATTTGAAACTGAAGCAGGTACAAATCTCTAAATATTATTTAGATTTTACTATGTGGGTATACATCTACAGTATGTACCTACTTAAAAAAATGAAAATTTTTCCATATTTTTGATTCTTATTCAAAATAACAATCTTGGAAAATTTCTCCATGAAGCAAATAATTAGGGGTTCCTAACTAGCTAGTAAATCGCATGGAAAATGATCGGCACGAATAAAGCCATTTATTTGATCTGAACATCGTGTAACTATATGGATGTAGGTACCTCGTAATGATACGTTATCGCATGACCTAACTATCTACAACTAATTACCTATCTGCTCCGTTTATCGTCGTACACGTTCGATTTAACGCTTATTCGCTATAATGATGCAGCATCATCGATTCTAGAAGCAATACCCTACCAATGTAAGTATAGGTATGTTGGTTAGGTAGTAGGTACAGTACACGTTTAACCAAATTCTGATTTTTTTGTCACCCAAACGACGACATTAATTTTGAACTCGCGAACTAACCCTGTACACCCTTCTCAACTCTCGCCGCAGATTGTAGGTAGTAAACACGATAAGAGTTGTGAAAAGATTTGCTCGTCGTTCCTCATTACCTCATCGTACAATCCACGCAGCAATCCCATTAGGACGACTCGTATCTGTGGAAATGTCGTGTAAGTATACGTATTCCTACTTCTTCCACCAATTTCAATTACACTGGTAAGGCATCTGAGACATGGGCGGTGCAATTTTGATAAATATCGTCCTAACACGAAACGATGCGGTTACCAAGTTTATTTTTGACGTTACGGTTCTGTTCTGTTCCATTCGGTTTTACGTAAAACGCAAATTTACGTACGCGATTTAATATATAAGAATCTTGCGCTGTTATTTTATTATTTCTTCGTCTTTTTTCTCTCTCGAAAATAAAAATATACTCGTGTCAGTGTTCGTATGTAAGTACAAACCGTAGATAAAATTTTATCAACTAACGTGTTTTAAAATCATTTCCGTGTAGAAGAATTTTTATATCACATTGTTAACACATCTAACACGATGTGAGATAAATCTGTATTAAAAAAAAGCACCATCATATGCTATTAAAATGAAGGAATAAAAAAATGGCGAAAAAATAAGTCCTTATAAATGTGTTCCATTATTATTTCACTCGAGTTGATAGTTTTCACGCTGCATCAAGGAATACCTAGTAAGAGTACCGCAGCTACGAATAAGAGACACAACTTTATGAATAAAATGAACAACTTGGAACCTGGAGGGGGTGAAAAGTTCATCTTATTGGGTGCACTATATACGTATTTAAATTGTATCTAAACGTTTTGCGTTAGTATTGAATATTCAAGGTACATCGTTTTGCTATTCGGTTAACGTTTTTAAAATTTTCATTCGCACGAAATCCATCCATTTGGAAGTATTTTCTCGTTGTAAACCATTTAGATAATTTGAGTAGATTTTTCGTACACCGTTTTACGTTTTATATCACTTTAACAGCTGCATGTGTAGAAATAGAACCCGAATGTTTTTCGAATCTGCACAGTTTGGTCAACTTTTCGCATCGTAAAATGGGCGATCTCGGCACTTATCTACCTATATTCATTATTACGTTATAAAATCGTCTATACTGTGTGTGTCGAAATTTTTGGCCGCCTTCCAGATAACAACGCTGCAGCTAAAGCTACACAATGTGAGCTGGTTTGCCGATTCCGAGATTTGCAGGAGCCAAGTTATTTCGCATTGAATGTTGTTTTTTTTTGTGTTGTGTGAGTCGTAGTAAATGGATGGAATTTGTTTAATCTGTTTTGAAAAATTCAATTATTTACCTGCGATGTTAAATTTTTATGGCACTGTTACAAATTTTTCAAATGACGATAATTTCTTTTAAATGTACGTTTCACCCATTCAGTCGACAGCTATCTGACTTGAGAGAATAAATGAAATTTTCCAAGTTCAAAAAGCAATTTTGTGACGACATTTGATTTTTTCAATTTTTTTCAAAGCCCAAAAAATCATAATTGTGGGCAACAAAAATTTATGATTGATTTTCATCGATCTTCATGACACCCAAATTTTTAGGATGATCCCCTCCTTCCAGCCAAAAGATATATCCATGTCAAAATCATGAATTACAGTTTCTAAATTTTTTGAGAATTTTAACGAGTCCCAAATATTGCATCCAATCGTCCATGTTGGTATTATCAAGAAAGCTTAGGCGAGGGCGTGGAAAACGGTTGAGAAAAGCTGCAGCAACCTCGGTTAAGTTTATCTGAGGTGTTTTGACCTGTATCGGTGAAGTTGACACGCCTCTGACGCGATGTTGGCCCGTATTGGTAAAGTTGATACGCATCTTATACGGCCTTGACCCGTGTTGGTGAAGTTGATACATATCTAACACGATGTTGACCCGCGTCAGTGAAGTTGCTTCGTCACTGCTTCATTCCACCTGACGTGTATCGGTAATTTTTTGTTCCAGCAAGTTTTTAACAAGCCTGCCAGAAAGCTGCAGGAACCTCACAGTGAAAAAATGATTTCTCGGGTAAAAAGCTTCCATCTTGACCTTTTTTCTTATCGATATTGAGAAGAAAGATTTTTTTGAAAAAATAAGAATATGCTTTTGTTCAGGTTTTTTACGAGAATTCTGACCATCCCAAAAAAAATCAAGGGCGATATCAATAAAATGGAGTGTCTAGCTTTTTTGTTCTGATGAGACCATTTGTGGACTCAAAATGTACAATTTTTGCGAAAAGGAGAAGAGTACTCCATAAATTAATACAAGATTTGTGATCAGCGATCCTTGTTATTGTTGAAATTTCTTTTTAAAAAACTAGACTCATAGTTCCAAGATTTTTTTTTAAATTTAACCCTACTTGGTCCAAATAAAATTAAATTTGAGTTGAAGGTGTTCTTCGATTAATTCGAGATGGCTGATCTCGAATCGGGCATTTTCCAGATCGATTGTATGTATTTCAAGATTGAAGACTGAAAATTTTGCGTTTCATAATTTCAATTTCCTAAGCTTATGAGAAATATTTTTTGAGCGTTCTAGAATCTGTATTCTGTGATTACATTTGGGTATTTTTTTTTTTTTTTTCAACAAAGTTCAATCTTTAAATTAAGAAGAAAAAAAAAGAATATCTCAATGTATTTGGAGGTTAAAATTGAATGCTGATAGCATTTCAATCTTGTATTCAAGCTGATAAAAGTATCTAGTTGAAAAACAAGGATTTATTCAGTTGAAGAAATTGAACGTGAGCTCTATAAATAGGCTAGGTTTTAGCTCGTTGAGTTCTTACCAATCAATTTCAGAGCCATTTTTAGTTTTTATATAAAATTTTCATCAAATTAGGTAGGTAGCTAAAAGCTTAATCAAAATTAAGTAGTAATGGACTTTATATTACTTTCTGGCAATGTCATCAAACCTGTGCTAGTGACTAGTGTCCATCTAAAAATTTTCTAATTCCTTAAAAATTGGCAGAAAAAATCAATTGCAACACAGATGAAAATCGTAATTTTAGAAATTTTTTGTACTCTCACCTCTGTTGAAGTTCTACTTAAGTCCCTGTTCTGTGATTGCAATCTATTTGTGGTAGATTTGTTCAATGAAGATTGGAATAACTTCAGCTTTGGAAAACTTCAATTTTTTTTCAACAACAAAATTGATATCTAACTGATCAGTTTTCAAAGCTGTGTCGTCTCTTGTGAAATGAAAATTTGCTTGTTCCAACGGTACATCCAGGATTTACGTCAGTGAAATCTTTTTGCCTAAAGTTTTCCTAAAATTGTGTCCTTAGATCAAAAATTGATCTTTTTAATCAATAAAAATATTTAAAAAATGGTGAAAAAGTTCAAATATAGTCATTTTCTCGCGTATACTTCTCCTAAATCATAAAACAAACATAATTTTTGAACTCAGCGTACCCAAAAACCTTGAAATCGATATGTATGAAAGGTTTTTATAATTTTTGTACTCCTCTCCCCCCGTGACCCTCTCTTCCACTCACACCTGTTACTTTTAACCTTTTCAACAATCAATCTGGATCTCGAAGAATAGTTTTTCTGTAGTTTGAAACTCAACGCATTCGGATTTACACATCGAATTTCTAAAAATGGAGGGGTTATGGCCATGGTTAGGGGTTGAAAAGTCCAAAAAGTGATAACATATCGTCATGTATATCGATTTCATGGTTTTTGACAACGCTGATTCCGAATCCGATGTTCATTTTTAGCTACGATCAAGCTAGGAGAGAATTCCTGAACGACAAAACACTTTTACGCCATTTCACATTGAAATCGGGTATAAAACTGCTTCGAAATTTCCTTCATTATTCGCTTCAACGAACCCCATCAAAGAAATTGCAATCCCTCAAATGTAAAAACACAACAGGCTGCTCGTGATAGGTATAAAAAAATTTCGAAACAGTCGTAAAAACAATTGGTACCATTCAACGTATGTAGGTACTTCCAGCCATCGAAATAAGGTCTGCGTTGGCAACTCGAGCATTGTCGACATTCGCGAAAGAAAATTAAGAATTCGCCAAAAAGTAAGCGAATTTAGAACTGTATTGTGTTCCGGATCTAAAAAAGAAACACATCCGTTATAGCGAAAAATATCTCAGCTGCGAGTACGAAGCAAAAACTCTCGAGAAGCGAGACGATATAGTAACAATGCGAATGCGAAGATATAGCCGTATACGTTTTTTTTAAACAAGATTTATTCCAAAGTAACGTTATAATTTAACTTTTAGTTGCGTCTTTAAAAATCTTAACTATGATATTGTTCCGTTTTAACACTGTCGCGTTAACTTTTGTCGTTTGGTAAATTTTTAAAAAACACTCGAGAATGGAAATTTATATTGCAGTAAGAATTGCGCGTTTGCGAAGGAAAAGAAACGTTTGTACGATTTTCTATGCCATTTTTTTCTCTGAAATTACAGACTGAACATCTTTTTCAATTATTGTTTTTTTTAAATAGCTGACTTTTTTTTCGGTGAAAAAATATTGGATGTTTTAATCTTTTTGTTCGCGTTTTATTAACTCGGCCAAGTTGAGTGTAAAAAAAAACTTTTTTTCACATTGTAAATTCCTTTCTTTTTTATTCGAAATGATCGGTATTTGTGATATTTTATTCGAGTTTGGGTCGTATTAATAATACCTTCGTTAGTTTGAGAATTTTTTGCCTCTTTTTTTTTAAAGCATCCACGCGTTCGTGTCGAGTCTACACAGATTAATATTTCATTGTTATTCGTTACAATATTTCACTTTTAACAAATGAGACTGTGAAATTGAATTGTTGGTTTATTATAAACGGTCTCCGTAGGAGAAATTGTTACGAAAACAATAAAATATTTGCCTTTTGTTAAGCTCTAATCTTACTGTATTGTTGCCTTTATTTTTTTCTCGTTCATTTGATTAAATATTTCATGGTTCGAATTCGCCAAGTAATCGCATTGGTTCAACTTCGCGCCGATATTGTTCGACACGAAAATTTTTTTTTCTCGAAACGTCGATTCATATCGCTCGGTTATGTATGCAACGTTATTACGTACGAGTATGAAAATATGAATGAAAATTCAACCCCCCGCTTCCTTCCCTGGTCATCGATATGCTGCGAAATGGGAGAGAAGAAAAATGATTGGTACAATTTTCCACGTTTATCGAATTCATCAGCGTTGGGAAATTCTGTCTGTGCAGTTTCCTGTTTCTAGAGAGTTTTACGTTGCTAGACTATATACGTCGGTAAAATGCCAATTGAAAACTCATATCGGGAGTTTGATTAAATGATGAAACTTTGCAACGATTTTACGGACTTACGTAGATTGTTGAAAATATTCTTGGCTGGATTTTTTTTTTCGCTTAATATAAGGAATGAGTATGAATAAACTTCGTAGGTACTGAATTAAATACTTTTGTGAAACTTTGTAAATCGAGGTTTTTAAGTAATTAAACGTGCACGATTGTATTGAATTCACTAGATTGATGTACAATTGTACAGGTACCGGGTGCTCCATAATATCTAGCATCTCATGTGACATTTTTCTCAAAAGTTGGTAACATTGATAAAACAAAACAGACGTCAGACGCTCATTGGTCAGTTTGGTTTCAATGTTACCAATTTGCGAACAAAATGTCACGAGGGGGTGCCAAATATTATGGAGCACCCAGTAGCTAGGTGAGTTAGTGCTCAGTGGGAATTTTGAAACTAATTAGTGGAAGTTGGTGCCTATGGTGTAAACCCCCGTGATAAAATATTTAGTTTGATACTTCACTCCTGCTTTCTCCTAGGATGGTAATTACTACTTTTGATAATTTTCATATGAATTTTTTCAAATTCGCAGAGATGCTTCATACCACGGAGGGTTCTTTTATGGAAATTTTTCAAAAAATTTCAAATGTATATCTTCGTAGTGAAATGTGCATTTCAAATTTCCCTATGGTACTTTTGGTAGGTACCTACCTAGCTACTTACTACCTACCTTCAAAAGTGCAATTTTGAAAAAAAATTGTGTGTTGTGATAATTGCCACTTTAAAAATTATTGGCATGGAACGATGGTTATTTAAAAAATTATTAAAACCGAATTATTGCCATTTTAAAATTGATTGGTGTCGAATGGTTGGCATATCAAAAATTATTGGCATTAAGTGATTCCCATTTTTGAAAAAGTTGGCATTAGTTGATTGCCACTAAAAAGTATTGGCATAGAACGATGGTCATTTAAAAAATAATTAGAATCGAATTATTGCCATTTTAAAAATAGTTGCATCAAATGATTAGTCATTTTAAAAATAATTGGCATTAATTGATTGACATTAAAAAAAAAATTATTGTCATGGAATGTTCATCATTTGAAAAATTATTGGCATGCAACAATGATCATTTAATTTGCATCAAATGATTGTCATTTTAAAATAATTGGCAACGAATGGTTGCCACTTCAAAAATAATTTCAATTTTCATACTTATTACCATCTGACTTTCCAATAAAAAGTCTTTCAAGAAAATCCCATAAATATTCCATTTAAAAAAGTTTTGAAGAATATCTCAAAATTTAAAATTTCAATAAAAATTCAAAATATCTATAAAAAGCCTTAACAAGGACTTCCAAAAATCATTCATTTTAAAAATGTTGACGAATAGTTCAAAATCTGATGAATATTTCAAAACGGATGAAAAATCCATTAAAAAATCAGAACACTATAAATGTTGATTAAAGAATATCTTGAAATTTAAAATTTGATAATTAAAAAAATATCAGAATCCAATAAAAATAGGTTTCAAGATGAAGATCCCCAGAAGCTGCATCTGCTATTGATTTTTCTTCAGAAATTATGTATTCTTATATCGTAATTTTTGACCTATTTGAATAATGAAATTTTAACAATTCGCCCTCCTAAAAAAATATACAACCTAAAATGATCACCTCTCACTGCCTTCTATTTGATGATGCAACTACCCAAACTACACAAATATAAAAAAACCGTCGTTTTTACAACAGGCCTAGACGATTTTCGTTGTTTTAGCTGAAATGGTTTATTACTTGGAAAAAATGTTCGTTTAATGTCATTTTAACTTTCGGTTCTGTGAAATAAGTTTTTAAACATTTTCAGGACCAGGGTTCTCAAAGATGAACCGCCAAATAACGACCCATCGACCAACATTCTTCAAGTTAAAATTGAAACTGAGTGTCAGGCCTGCAACATGAATAGGTATCAAATTACATAGATACATTTACCGCAAACCGTAGCTTTTTAGTTGTCGGGGGTTCTAAAAGTATAATTTTTTTAAATGTCATAAATAGGTATATCTACCTACGTACGAAGTAATAATGTTGAGTGCCATTGAGGTATCACTTTAGAAAAATGAAAGTATTTCTCATGCTGAAGTGTATAAAATGACAGCCATAAATTTTTTAAAAAAAAAGTAACAATGCCTTTTTGTGTTACAAGTGGCCAAATTAACTATTTTACCTCTTTATATCTAATTTTTTTTTTTCTGTCCACAGTTAAATATGCATTTACCAGATCGACCACATCCAACAACGACCTTTTCGGAAACGTGACAATATTAGAAAAATGCAAAGCCCGAGATTTCCTAAAAGACTGCCTAGGACAACTACCGCCCATTCTGAAACACACCGAACACGGGATACCGACGTCGAAAGAAGATGTCGACGTACTTTGCAAGTAAGAAAAAAATAACTTTATCGATATACAATTCTGCCAGTCTTGAACGGAAATAACAAAATAAAAACGATTTTATTACTCGCGGGTGAACTTTATGGTATATTTTGTTTACTTTTATTAGATAGACTCGATATTTTTACAAAATATACACACTTAAAGTTCATTAGTTTTTATCACTTTATACTTTTTCGTATTCAGAATGATTGAAAAATAAAATTTTTTATGGCGTTTGTATAGTTAAGCGAATGTAGCGAAATACGAATTCAAAAAGGTATCTAAGCTAAAATTGTGCAAGGCAGATTTTTTCACCGGTAGATACGATATTTTTACGAGAATGATTTCATCGAAGTATCAAATTGGTACTTTGACGTTGAGAAGGACTGATGTATTACGTAGAAAAAATGGGCCTCGTGTTTGTAAAGTTTTTTGAAATTTTCTAAGTATTAAATTTTACGTCTATTTTAAGTTTGACGAAAAGGTTCCAAAGGCTTGCAAGAATTTTGTCAAGTATCGAAACTTCGTGTTACTACTTATCCTTATGTTTTGAAAATAATAATTTTTGGGTCCTGCTATTTACGATATCTTTAAAAAAAAAGGTTGACGTTTTTCGATAGGTACCTGCCGAGTAAATACTTTCTGTCGCGATAATACTGTCGAATTGAATCCAAACAAAACAAATTTCTAGCTGAGCGATCGAAATTACCGGGAGATAATTCGATATAATGCTCGATAAAAGAGAAACAAAACGATTCCAACAATTGGACACGATGCGTTGAAAAAATTAATTAAAAAAATGTGCTATGGAAATGCCACATCAGCTTTAGTTGGACGAGCATTAACCACTTTGACTATCGAGAAATAAATTGGAAATGGGATTAGAATTTTTTTGTCTAGTTGTTGAAAATTCCCTCATGCGAGGAAACTCAGTGATAACCAATGGTAATTACATCGGTTCATTCGTGCTGTAAAGCCAAAATTGTGTAAGATTTTTTTTTTGCAATTACAAATCTCCTTTTTTTTGAGACGCATTCAGCGTAAGACACTTATTTTCAACATTAACTATCAAATTTTTACTACTTGGATTGATTTTTTGTTCTTTGAAATACATTTCGAAATGCAATAAAAATGAAATTGGGCGATGTTTTAGAATAAATTTTTCATTAATTAATATATTATACGTGTAGTACCGTAAAAGCAAAATTTCATGAATTATTTCACCTTAAAGAAAACACTGAGGCATTTCAAGTGGAACCGTCCTTTGAAAAGTTTCAATTTCAACTACCCTCCAATGGTGTCACAAGAAGGGTTTAATTGGAATCATAGACAGTATCCATACTGTTATTGAAATAAATGTTCAATTAAAACATGCTATTATCTACTCCTTCAAATCTCCGAGTAGGTAAACCTCTTCACACTCGTGCAATGAAGGTTGCAGTATTATCAGATAAAAACCATCCCAAATTCCCCACACACCCTGTATAATTAATTGAAAAAAGAACCATAACGTTCGTTAAATTGAATAACATGCAAATGCATCGTATTTTAAAAACATCGCCGAAGATTTATCCAAAGCGACTTTTCAAATTTTCGTAAATTTTATTCGTTTACAATTTCACGTCACTTACAAGTATGATCGAATTCAACTCGGTAAAGACATTTTACGCCAACTCAATAAAGCTTCGCTTTACTCTCGCCAGCCTTTCGTCATCATCGCACCCAGCAAAATTAATGTAATCAACTAAAGGGCAGGGCACATCTATAACGATTTTAATTAAAAAAATTCAAAAAAGAATTAAAACCCTGACGTAAAAACTAATCGCTGGTGTCTTTGTTTTTAAACATACCGAGTGACTGGAGCACCTAAATATATTAAATAAGGAGGAAAAAAACCCAGGCTGACATTATTTTCAAAAATAAAGCAAGATACACGCGTAATGAAAACTGAAAATTGTACATTCGAATTATATTCAACACGAGGCACAAGCTACATGATTTTTTAACCCTATTGTCTCGTCGGTCGTAGACTCGCAGCTATACCAAAAATAGAGTAAATTTCTCTGGCGAATTTATCAGAAATTGGTAACAAATAATATACGTCTTTGATATTAGAATTTTTTATGATAATTTGCCAGTGGCAAGTTATAAGGGTATCTAGACCTACCCTACACGTGTGCAACTCTGTTTATAAACATTCTTATATAACCTTTTCAGTATGTACGAGTACCTATGCCATGGTTATAGAAATTACGTAAAAATTTAATGCCCCAAATTGCTCCAATATTGCACGAAGATAATATATCTTCACGTATACTACCAATTTTTACCATAGCTGCCTACATTATACTCGTAACTTTCAATTTCCCCATCATTCATTTAAAATATCCACATAACGACACGAAAATAAATTAATTGCTGTAATATCGTCGATTATATAGCTTTCGATTGAATAAAAAAAAAGGTAACGTACCCTATCGCTTGATATTGACGTAGGTACGCGAGTATAGGTAGTTTTTTTTAGGAACTTTTCCAAATAGCAACATCGTATATAAAATTAACTATTAAATCTGATAACGATTTTGAGGTGAAAATGCCGCCAAAAACGTTTTATAAGCGTTAATCACTAAACCTTCTTGCAAATAATTACAACAGTACACTAATTTTTTTTACTATCTGTATCTCAACAGTATTACCTGATTTTGCGAGTATTTTCAAACATTTAGTTTAAACTATAAATACTTATTAATGAGGAGGGGGGCAGTATTTACTAGTGACATGCCATCAATGTACCAACAACAAAATTTTACCACCAGGCAGCTACCTACTACTAATATTTACTTTTAGCGAGTTTTCGAAAATAAGACCAGTAAATGCTACTAATAGGTAAGTATATTAAGAGCGAAACCGGAAAAATCCACTACCCCTCCCACCCTGTACCGTCAACCAGTATTCTTAATGGCTCAATTATAAGTATAAGTACTGTATAGCATAGGATGGTCTTTATTTTGAAAATTTCCGAAATGTTTTCAGGACCCCCTCCCTCCCAGTTGGTTACACATACCGAAAAAATAATTCCCTATTTTTTATTTTACATCCGACTTGATTTTAAGTGGTGACACTTGATCCTGTATTAAAAAATTTTCAAGTGTTGGGCCTTCCCTGATAAGATGGTGAAATCGGCCCTTGACCCAAATTCCCGTGAAAGTGGTCCTAAATGTTACCGCTGATGTAAAAACTCATCACCGAAATTTTTGACCCATCCCCCCCCCCACTCCCACTTATTCCCAAATTACATTTTACAAATTATGGGAACAATGTGTGTACACTTGAGGACATTTTTTCAAAAAAATCTAAAAAAAATTTCTAAATTTTTTTGCATTTTGAAATGTTGAAAAAAAAAATTTGGGAGGTGATACGGCTGAATTTTTTTCAAAATTTTGTAATACACTAGCTTAGGTGTAACATTTTTTTTTCAAGCCCCAAAACCGACGGGAATATTTTTTTTTTAATTCGAAACTGAAAAAAACTACGATCATTTATCTACTTAAGAGGAAAAAATGTTGATTTTTTTTCGGGACCCAGCTCCGTAGTTTGATGTCACTCTATGAAAGAATGATTCAGAAAATTTTTTACCCCGATCGATTCATATTAACCCGCCCCTCAACGAATATTTTGAAAATTGAACATAACTAGCGCGAGCTCGGGATTTGTCACGCACCGTTGTGGAGTAATGCTAAGCTCGGACTCGTGTTCAATTTTCATACATTGACATCAAACCAGGGGGTTGGGTCCCGATAAAAAATCAAAAAATTTTTCCCCCTCAAGTAGGTATAAAATGAGTACATTTTTCCAGTTTTGAATTTTTTAAAGGATGTTCCCGTCGTTTTTGGGCCTCGGAAAAAATATGTGTTATATCTAAGGTTATTACAAAATTTTCAAAAAAAATCAGGCATATCACCCCCTCCTCCTCCCCCAATTTTTTAAACATTTTTTTAAATTTCAAAGTGCAAAACAATTGATTTTTTTTTATAATGTCCACAATTTGTGAAAATTTCAGAATTTTTCACCCACTCCCTCCGAAGGTATCGCATATTGAAATTTGATATATAGTGGGTGATAATACAAAAATGGGTGGGGGGCTAACATTTCGGTGATGACTTTTTACATCAGGGGTAACATTTAGAACCACTTTCGAGGAAATTTAAGAGTCAAGGGCCGATTTCACTATTTCATCAGGGAAGACCCTTTCAAAATTTACAAATTATATTTATACTCGATAATTTTTTTTTTACAAATTCTACTGAAATTGATGAAAATTTGTTTGTTTTTTGGATGAAGCTCCTCGGTCACCTAACACTAAAAGCTTTTAGATAAAAAAAATAAAAGTGAATGCTCCTTCGAATGGCGTGAACTGCAACCCTCTACCAGTCTACCTATCATGATCAAAATTTTATGGCAAATCAAAATAAGGAACGAGATTGGGAACAATTTTTTGGAATGAGCATAACTTTTTCCTTCCAATTCTAAGGGTAGTCAATAGTCATATACATACCTACTTGTGTTCAGCATGAGTTGCCTACTTACCTCATTGAAGGAGCTACATTAGCTACGAGTATGAAGCACCCTGTATCAATTATCAATAATTTACTGTATTCTTCAAAATTTTAAATGAAAGTGAAAGTTCAAGGAATTGAATTACTTTTTGTACGTATGTATCCATCGTGCGCCTTCCCTCTTCCCTCCGCCTAAAATACGAGCAACTTTTAAAAAAAAAATAAAACTGGGAAAAAATTGGAAATCCGATTCAATTTCATTTTCTCTGGTAAAAAATTTTGATTTTTGTTTTTTTTTTTTTAATTTTCAATGGAATTTTTTAAAATGGAAAAATAAGGCAGTCTTGCTCGTCGATGGAATAACGATTTTTTTGTTATGTTTCTCGTAACATTATTCCAAACGTTTTGAACTTTTTTTTCTTAATTTCTTCTCCCTGGAAAACTTTTTTCACTTGAACAATATCTTGAAATTTTGAAATTTTTTTTTCTTTATTGCGTTTTTATATTTTTGTTTCGTTTTTGAAAATTGACGTAAAATTTTAATTTAAAAGATGAAAAAGCTTATCGAAAAATTCCTCAAATAAAAAAATTGCTCTTTATGATGTCATATTTGTATAAGCCTATTGAATTTCGAACGTTTTGTTACGTTTTTTCGTCGTTACACCATCATTGATTTCTCTCCTCGCTACCTTCTCCTCCTCAAATCCATAACTATAAATTGAAAAAAAAGGACCATAGCTACTGCAATTTTACCAACCCATTCTTGAATTTTTCAAATTCATCCCTCTCGAAAGCCTCGAGCTGTTAAAAATAACGACATTTTACGAATTTTTTTTGCAGGGCATTCAAAACAGGCATGCAATGCGTCGACGATTACTCCTCGTCGTGTTTATCCAACGAACAAAGAAGAAGTATTGAGAATAACGTTATGGGAGCGAAATACACGTTCAAGTTTTTATGCGACGATTCACGTTTTCAAGCTGGTTAGTATTTAATGCGATAAATGCATAGGGGGAGGTTTTTTCCTCCCTGTCTATGCTTCGAATAAATTCCATAACGAGTTAGACTTACACTTAGACGATTTAAAAGACTCGAGAAGTTTCTTTTTCGCACAATGGAGTTAAATGTGGATGGAGGGGTGTAGGTATGCGACAAGATTTATAAATTATCCTACTATGTTGAGAAACCTTGGTTATTTGAATTGAAAGCGTTTCGCAATAAACAAATCGACGTGTTTCCGCGGTCGTAATGGATTCGTCGATATTGTCGACGAGATATAGACGAATAAGCTATTTATTTTGATAGAGTTATTGTTTCATCCGACGTTGCGTTTCGTAGTTAATTAGTCGAGTGGAAATTTTTTCGTTTGAAAGAGCGTAGCCAGGTTTATAGGTGTGATTTGGCCCTGAGCAACGAAGTTTAAATTATCCAGTGGAAGTTGGTCCTCATGGTCTAAAACCCCCTGACAAAATTTTTAGCTTAATATCTCAACCCTGACCCCTTCTGGGGGATTGAATGTGGATTTTTGTTGAAAATTCTATTTTGGACAGTTTTCAACCGAATTTTTTCAAACTTGTAAGGATAGTAGACAGTATCAAGGGACCTTTATGAAATTTTTCGAAAAAAATTTCGAGCATTTTTTCAAGGTCAAATGGACATTTTAAGCTTAACAAGGGTAATTTTGGCAACTCGTTTCAGAGATGCAATTCGGGAAAAAAAATTGTGTACTTAGTCTAAATGTACAACTTCGTATTTTTGTAGAACAATTGATATCGTGGTACGTCATCTTCAAAAATGCAAAAAAACTATTTTTTCGTCCATTTTCCCCTCTTAACGTGGTCATTTCTGATCGAAAAATTTTTCCCTTGCAATATATCATTATTACTGTCTACTATCTTTTCAAGTTTGAAAAAATTCGATTGAAAATTGCCAAAAATAAACATTTTTAACGAAAATTCACATTCAACCCCCTAGAAGGGGTTAGGGTTGAGATATCGAGCTAAAAATAATGTCAGGGGGTTCTAGACTATAAGGATCAACTTCCACTGGATAATATAAAATTCGATCTCAGGGTCAAATCACCCCTATAAACTCGACTACTCTCTTTATCCTACGAGTACGTCTGAGGTATTTTGATACAGTTGTAATAAAAATCATCCAAGTGAGTTCTTGTGCATCAGAATAGATGTTCGTGTGTAGCTAGTCTATGATAGACGTAGGTTAGGTAGCCTATTGTGGTTGATTTTTGCTTTCCTGATACACGCATAATACTTATCTAACGTATGTGTAGTTTGTAAAACATATTATAGGAAAAGCTCGCAACGTGTAAGATTGATTTATGAATCATGTCCTGAGATAGGAAAATTTCATTATGTGTGGGTATTTTAGCTATAAGAACGACATCGCGAAATATTTCGAGGGGGGTAGGTTAGTCGCCTATTTCGGTTCGAGCTCTATATGAAATTCTCGCCACAACGGTAGATTTCGCGTTCAAAGTCTCATTTATCAGAAAGTTCAATAAGAGTTATGCCACATAACGGTTGCGATACCGGAGGAAAAAGTTTATTCTCGATAAATTCATATTAACATATTTTTCTTGTAATATGCTGATACCGGATAAAGTGAAAATTCGCCGGAAAATTTAGCAGTTTAATTTTATAGCTGGGAGGTGCTTTGATTTCTTTCTTAGCGCGAATAAATTCCAATATTTTCAATGTTAAACCTCGCTTATAATCTCGTAAATGAAAAAGGTTGTAATTTTCCCCTTCCTTTTTGGGTCTTTATTACGAGGAAAAACCTTTAATACGAATTTTTTTCTTTATTTTATTCGAAGATTGGTGTTTCTTTTTTCTAAATTCTCAAATTAATCTACATTACTTGGATGTATATTTGTGATGGGTGAAATTTGGATGAAAATGGCGAGGTGGGCTGAATAACGTTAAAAAAAAACACCAAATACGCAGTAAAAATTCTTTCCTTGTTACGAGCTTTCCCCTCCTCCCCTGGAACCTAATTGCTATTGGTTTCCTATTACAGACGATTTTAAAAAAAACGTTCAAAGGAATTTGTTGTCGATAAGAAAATCGTAGGTATATTTTATATTCTCATTTTGCTGTAATTTTTGGTATTTTCAAGGACATTTGCTTAATACGTCGTCGTCGTACCGTGAATGAGAATTTTTCATTTATTTCTAAATCGTCCACAAAAGCGGTAAAATAAATAACAAATATCTTTCTGATTTAGGTTTATGATGAGTATACAAAAAACCACCTGGTGTTGACAAATGGCAAGAAGAATCAAATACCTACGTAATTTGTTGCCAATTTTTTGAATATTTAAAGCAGAATGAAAGGGGAAGAGAGGGTGTTGATTTGTTGAAAGAATGAGGCCAAGGTTTCTGTTAGAGGGAAAAAGTTTGAAATGGGGGATATGAAATTTTGAGGATTTCGTATCTGATAATTTTTCTGCAAGTGCTGGAATGAGTAACGAGAGAAGCTTTCGAGTTTCTTTTAATTACTTTTTAATAAAGTAGATGTCGAAATTAAAATAATGAAAAAAAAGTTAATTCTTGCGATAGTGTTAAAATGTCACATTATGTCGAAAAATATAAAGTTATAGGCCTATAGAAGTTTTTTAAAACTTTGTCAAAAGCAGAAACGTTAATAGAAAAATAAATAGCAAGTTTCTCCTTAGAGTAAAAATCTTTAAAATCATGTCCTCGATTTTTCAATTTGTGCAAAAATTAAACAAAAAAATATGAACGTAATGATTCATCAAATGGTATATTTGTATGAAGGCTGAATACGAATATGATGAAAAATCGTGAAAGTTGTGTGATTTAAGTACGAATTTAGGATCATTATTATTATTTGATTCATTTTATCGCCTGCATTTCCTTCACAGGCCAATTTCGAGTCGAAATATGATAAATTATCCAAGTGACTTGACTATTCAAATAGGAAGTAGCTATGTAGTAGGTAACTAGGTATGTATTAGTACTTGGGTATACTTAAAACAAACATGACTTTGATTTTTCCATCAGATCCCTTCTGTATCTTGTTTTTATTTCTTTTTAGATTTTGAACCGAAATATAGGTAATTACACAAATTATTCTTGATACTGTCTACTATCCCCGCAAGTTTGAAAAACTTCGGTTGAAAACTGTCAAAAGTAGAAATTGTAACGAAAATTCACATTTAACCCCTCCAGAAGGGGTTGAGTTTGAGATATCGAGCTAACAATTTTGTCACGGGGGTTTTAGACCATAAGGATCAACTTCCAACGGATAATTTCGAATTCGGTGCTCAGGGCCAAATCACCCCTATAAACCCGGCTACGCTTTTTATCCAAGCTGACTCGCCAAAAAACTTCAAATCATTCGGCTGGTTAAAAAGTATAATCGAATTATTCCTCGATTCGTTTGCTTTTCAAATCACTAAAGCACGTTTCATACCATAATTCCGAATAAAATTACTTTTTGAACGTATTTATCTGCATAAGTTTCTAATACGCTTTTAAGGGCTCGGATATTTCAGCAAATTTTCCACACTTGACCACAATACAAATTACGTATTTTTGTATAAGCCGATAACCGATGGCGAATTGGAATTGGAAAATATTCATCGACCGTGGTTTCAGTTTTGTTTGGCGAAATCGTGACTTGAATTTTCAGCATGGCCAAAAATTTGTAAAGAAGACGACGCAAAAAAGAGAAGTATTTTTTTAGAAAAGCTAATGCGATTGCAACGCTCTCCCATGTGTTGTGTCCGTTTAACTATTCGATGTTTGAAAGAATTACTCGAAGGACCTTTTAATAGCTCCTTTTCGCTTGTTAATTACATATCAAAACAAATTTCGATTAGAGAAGGCTCGAAAATCGCGATAAACCTCGTAAAAGCGGCATTTAGCTCGGAATGTATGGTTTTATAACGATTAAAGCCTAGCGTCTTTTTGATAAATGGCGTATTTAAAATTCTACTTTATGGCGGGTTTTATCAAACAAAGGAGCCTTTCTTTTCAACGGCGCTGGTGTAATAATTGGTTTCAACAAATGTAACAAATTTCATATTTATTTTAATTTGAAATTAGGCTCACCTGCGTTTCGTATCTAAAACGTATTAAATGTCCAAAATCATAATTTGTGTTAAATAATGTAATACGCCCGTTGATTAAGTTTACATAGTTTATTTTTAACGGGTCGAAAAATTAACCTGAATTATATTAGTGAAATCGGTTTTTATTCAGATAAAACTTCCATCGTTTTTTTAAAAATTGATATACACTAAATTCAGATTTCCGAAAATTTTCAACTCCAAAAAAAGTTTAAAATTATGACACCAACTCTAGATCACAAAACAATCTGGTAACAATTTCACCCTTTAAATCAATCCCCAGCTGTGCCTTAATTTTGAAAAATTGGAAATTCAATAAAAAGTTCCATTGAAAATTGGACAATTTTTTTTTCTTAAAAAGTAGACTAATATTTTTTGTAAAGATTTTAAAACATTTCTTTACCCCCGTCCCTAGTCAAGAGTGGAGTAATAAAAAAGCATACCTCGGGTTTTAACCAAATCCAAAGAGGTGGTTCATCTTGAGTTGGAGTTGTATCATAGGAAATTCTAAACCCCTTGCTCACATGGAAACGGAGCTGAGGGTGCTTAAGTTAAGTCATTTTTGAAAAAAAACAAAATTTATTGCCACTTTCGGGTAGTGCCATCTGCCTGGTACCTCGGTCACCCCCTGAAAAAGTGCAATTTGAGTTTCTACACTTTCCTAGGCCATTGGCCTCGAAATTGGATATCACTCAATTCTGTAAAACTTGATATCATGGTGCGTCATCTTTAAGAATGCAAAAAACTGATTTTTTTGCCTCTTTTCCCCAGAAAAATGGGTCATTTCTGGTCAAAAAATGTTTTTCTTGCAATATATCAGTGATGGCATTCAAATATACCATCAATCTGCATTTGAACCAAATTCATTTATTTTGGCATGGATATGTCTGATGGCTGGGGTCAATCCTAAAATTTTGTCCATTTGTTTTGTCCATTTTTCGTGTCCGTAAAAATCGTCTCGAAATTCCTTGACGATAACTTTTAGACATTTTGTCAGACTTTTTTGGACTGAGAAAAATTTTAAGATTTCCATTGACGTTTCGAACTTGGAAAATTTCAGACATAATGCTGACTTTTAGTAATTTTGTCGCAGACAAACAATTAAAATTTTTTAACCTCAAAAATTGACGTTCAGATATTATGTCGGACTATTTTTGCATTCGGAAAATTTTTATGAAGTCAAATTAATTTTTGGACATGGAAAATGTCAACTTTATGGGCTTGAAAATTTTCAAGAAAGTTCAAATCAGAAATTTTATCAAACAGCTTTTCACCTAACGCAGACTTTTAGACATTTTGTCAAACTGTTTTTAATCCTAAAATTTTGTCCATTTTAATTTTTGAAAAAGAGCAAAAAAAATTAAAATTCCTCGATTTTGCTGAAATTGCAATATATGGCAGAAGTCAACTTTTGAAACAAGCCCATGGGATGGTTTTTAGGCTCCAAGGTCATCTTCAAGAGGTTGTGGGACCTCAAAATGGCGTCATTCGAGTATTTCAAAAGAAAGTTGGAAAAAGAGGGAAAAACGGACAAAAAAATAGACAAAAAAATGGACAAAAGAAGATAGACCCACTCTTCAAGCGGACATATTGGTACATGGATTTGTCTTTTTGAAATTCAGAAG
>FIZU01021011.1:0-10661 GCA_900064475.1 Pseudococcus longispinus | reverse complement strand
TGTTCAATAACATAAGTACGATTGTGAAGAAGATCAAATTTCCTTTAAAATGATGTCCATGACGTTAGGGAATATTTGTGCATATTTCTCGATTTTAGGGAATATTTTGGCATATTTTCCACTTTTAAGGGAATATTTCAAGAGCATATTTCAACATTTTTTCGTAAATACATATCTCATCCCTAATTATATGTATGTAGCAGTGTACCAAAAATATGAGTGAGAAAAATCAATATTTTAGGATTATTATTTCTCTTCTAAATTAGATTAATAGACGAAGTGTCCGAAACATCCTCCTTCTCCCTTACAGAATTTTGTCACGTTTTTCACGAATTTGGTCATCGCAAAAGCATATGCTATGCTAATAGTCGAAAAATGAAATTCGTCGAAAATTTCAGGAAAAATGCTAAAATTTTCATATGAATATTTAAAAAAATAATTTTTGTGATATTTTTACGGATTTTCATAAAAGTTTGTGAATACATTTTTACGACATTTCTCCACGATTTTCATGAATATTTTCACATTTTTTACGAGATTTTTGATACCTTTTTTGATGTTTTTGACTTTTTTAATGAATTTTTTACTGATTTTTTTTCAATGTTTAAGAAATTTTAACGGAATTTTTGACGGTTTGATCTTTTCACCATGATTTTTCTATAAGTTTCAACGACATTTTCGACTGTTTTAACAGTTTTTTAAAACAATTTTTGAAAAAATGTTGACATTTTCAACATCTTTTTCGAAGACTTTGACGACCTTTTGGCTATTAATATCAAGTTTTCAATAAATTTTGTACAAATTTTATACAAATTTTGGCATTTTTTACAATTTTTATCATTAATTTGAGACTTTTTGATCATTTTTACGACATTTTGACAATTTTTATAACAATTTCAATAATTTTTACAAGATTTTTTAACAATTTCTCGATTTTTGGATCATTTTTATAATATTTTCGAAACTTTTTATGGATATTTTCAGTGTTCTTACGAAACTTGAACTACTTTTACATCGTATTCAATAATTTTCACGGAACAAAAACACTTTATCAACACTTTATTTACTAAAATAATGGTAAAAATTAAATTGCGAGTAAAAGTGATCGTATTATTTAAATTTAATTAAAAATTGAAGCGAATCTGTGGGGAAAAATTCCGTGACATTATAATTTTCCTCAAAATTCCGCCATTTATCGTATCACGAACGACTGAACGAGTCCGCTTGACACTCTTAGCACTCTTGTCACATCTGTTCTAGTCTTACACTATCCCGCTTACAAGAAGCTTTTCGACGTCCACTAATATACTACTTATAGATCTGACACCATGATCGATTCAGTGGACGAATTAAAGGTATTAATGGTAACATAAGAGCAAGCCATCGATAAGGTATAGGTAGTTATAAAGAGAGGGAGAGAGAAAGAGAACGAAAACTTGGTGAAAAATACGCTGCAAGTCGAGTTGATAACAATTTATCGAGGAGGTAACATTACCCGTTGAGGGCGTGGAATTATCTAAATTAATGACTATAATTCTTATCGGCAACTCTATAGCTGGGAGAATAATTTGTTCAGCTCGAAAATATAATGACAGATTGTCGTGACACGAAGGCGCTGGCATAGCGCTACAGATGTAATAACATACGTCCAGACTCCGTGTGCGTTAATATGTAGTTTCTTTCTTATTAATTTTAATTTCATCGAGTCGTCGTGGTAAACGCCGCGGGGTCATTTTTAGGGATTAAATTAGAGAATGTCAAATTACGAGCATGGAGCCACGCCACGCAGGTAACTACTATTTTGAGTAAACGAGTGAAAAATTACAGGTTAGAAAAATAGCGCCCGGTACTCGGTAGGTAAGGTATTATACTTCAACGTGGTGCTGGTGTAGGAACATTGAGAGAATCCCGCAGGCAGTAAACTTTATGTACTAATGATATGCCTTAACAAATACCCGAAGGGTGTTCGCCTTAATATTGAAATCTCTTTTCAATGTTAGTGAATTTCACGCCTTTAGTTTTTTTTAAGTAACCAATTTCGGGCGCCTGTTGCTCTTCTGATTTGTATACAGAGCCTATTTTAATTTTTGTAGGCGAGTTTCGAAAGAAGTGATGTGTGGTTCGATTTAATTTGTGCAGATTAGGAAAAAATGTGAGAGTTCATTCGAAAGTTTTGGATTTTTTTAGCATAGGATATGCTTTTACTAGTGACTTTTATTGAATTGCTTTAATCGAAAATAGGTCGTTCGTGAACGATTTTCTCAAATTTAAGTGTGTCATTCGCGAACGTATTGATAGTCAGGCGTGAGTGAATCATTTAGGCAATTTTATAACAAATCATTCGCGAACGATTTTTTCAAATTTGAATGAATCATTCGCGTACGGTTTGATGATAGAATATGAGTGAATCATTTCAAAAATTTAATCAGATGTGAGTCTTATCATTTCAAAACAATGTGATTAAAAACGAGTCGTTGGAAAACGGTTTTCTCAGATTTGAGTGAATCATCCGCGAACGGTTAGATGATGGAATATGAGTGAGTCATTTCAAAAATTTAATCAGAAGTGAGTCGATCATTTCCGAACAACTTGATCAAAAACTGGTCGTTCAAAAACGGTTTTCTCTGATTTGAGTGAATCACTCGTGAACTGTTTGAATCATTTGATCAGATCTCAACGATTTTTGAACAACTCGATCAAAAACGAGTTGTTGACGAACGATGATCCAGATTTGAGTGAATCGTTCGGGAACGATTTGATAGTCAAGTGTGGGTTAGTTATACTTGAGAAACTTAATCAGATGTTAATGAATCATTTGCGACTGATTTGAATGAAAACTAGTCATTCGGGAATGACTTTCTCTTTAAGTTTATCATTCGTGAACGTATTGATGGTCAGACATGGGTGAATCATTTGAGCAATTTTTGAATCATTTGATCAGGCGTCGATAAATCATTTCCAAACAACTTGATTGAAAACGAATTGTTCGCAAATGGTTTGTTCGGATTTCAATGAATCATTCCCGAGCGGTTTGATTTGATAAATGAATCGTTCTAACAATTTGATCAAATAATATGATTTGATCAGAGATGAGTCGTTTATTAATGATTTTATCCAACTGAGCGGGTCTTTCCCGAACGATTGAGTCGTTTTGCTTGGATAAACTTCCCAAAATTTTAGAATAACTTGTTAGAAAATTTTCAATCCATCTTCAAAGAGAGATTTTCTTGGCTTTTTTGTTTTTTTTGCTACGTTTATTCCACTGAAATTTGAATTCAATTTTAACGATTCAATGGAGTATCTTTTGGTCTATTCCTTCATCAGAAAAAAATCAATTTTGATTTTGCGGAATTGGATATTTTTCAAATTGTCAAATGAGTTCGATATAGCATTTTGCAGTGCTCGAACGAGGGTCCATCTCAAATATTCCAAAGGCGAACAAGGTGAAAAAAAATGAAAAAGGTAAACCATAGTAAAATTATATCATTATTAAAACCGCAGTAGCTGAGTTCAGCACAAAAAACGTAGGGCCATTAACGGGAGTAAATCACATTCGTATAGAGTACATAGGCGAGAAATTAATTACACCACACAATCCGCATCCCTGGCTGCGGCGCGAATTTCCATTATAAAACAAACAAACCTCGAGCCGAGTAAATAATTTATTATAGAGAGGGCATACACGACGACGATATTGCCCAGCCGAATATTCAAATCGGCCATAAAAATTATCGCGCTTCTTGAAAATAATTTTCGCCATCGGTGGACGCTGGTGAGGAGGGAGGGTGAGGGTACGCGAATAAATAAAGAATTCGGATAATCGCACATCTCCAAAGCACGACCAGCGTATAAAATATGTTTGTATTTTAATATAAATTGCTCCGGCTAATTTACATTTCCACATTCATATTGATATTAGCTTCGATAAAAATGTAAATGTAATCGAATATCCAGGGTGGGATTGGTGGATACGCTGCAACGATCTCGGCTTCCGTTTGATATTTTTATTTATTTATTACCTACAATGTACGAATTAATGACGTGTTCACTGCGCCATCGCCATCGTCATTCGTCATCCAGCCAGCCAGCCAACGATATACGCACGCAGTAAATAGACTGAAAATCACATCTCGCCTCGTATACTGTAAAAGTTTTTTAAATAATGGTATAAATTGCTAATTTTATGGGTGTTAACATGTTAATATTTTGATATGAGGTTAGCTATAGCTTGATGAATAGTTTTATATGTATTAAGTATTAAGTATACGTATTTTTTATAATACTGTGTTCTCTACAAGCGAGCTGAATTATTACAAGAGACGAGGTTATAACGCGTTGTATATCCACCATAATGATATGTTCGCCGGATTACCCAACTAAAAAATAAAAAAAAATAAAGAAAAAACGTATATTAAATTACGATGTATTTGCCAGAAAGATACGTGTAAAATACGTATTTTTATATTCCAGTTATTACCCTCCTCCGGCCACCCTCATCTTACGCCAGCTCGAATAAAAACATCTTCATTTTTCTAGTACTTATGGAAACTTCTCTTTGTTGATACTATCGCCAAATTAATGATCCAAATTAACTACCGGCGTTAAATTTTTTATCGTCGATTCGGCGGCCGCAGTGAGAAGCCTTTTCACGTAATTAGAGCGTTTTGCGGTTTTATTTCCCTTTAGATGCTGACTCGTTAATGGTATTTTATGCTAATCAACGTATTTAACTGGCCAAAAAAACTAGATATTGCTTGCGAAAAAAATACAACGTATTGATACCTTTATTCGAAACTTATGTTTCGTGTTGCAACTTGTTGCTTAAAATCTGTTGCTAATTAGCCTCTAAAATGGAAATGTGTCGGGAAAACTGGTCTTGGCCGGATATCATGTTTTGAAAAAAACATGGTTTTTATCAAATTCAAAATTTGATCGTAAAATATTTCACGAAATGAGGCGTAAGTTATCGTAAAAAGTGTGTTATCTTTATTTCAGATTTGTGTTTTATTGCCGCAAGGTGGCAGGTAAATAGGTTGGCAAGATTTACGTAATGTGTGAAATTTCCAACGTCAGATTAGTTCAATTTTTCGAAATGAATGTCACATTAACTTCGAAATTTTAGAGTTAGGTTATTTGTTTGAATTTATATTGCACTTAATCATTATTCATTATGATCTGAAATTTTCTAAAGTTGTGGGTCGTAATTCATAATTCTAAATCAGATAAGTAGGTCAGGCCATATTTTAACACGAACGTAAAATTAGTTGTAAAATAGTGCAACACAGTGCAGCACCATAAATTGTTCAAAAAAATGCATAAATTAGCGATAAATTGCTCGAGAAACCTAGGCAGATTTTTTTTTTAATTCCAAAACGTTGGAAAAGTTGTTCAAAATTACTTATGTACTTGAAAATTTTCTTAAAATAATGTAAAATGTAGAAATGAGTCGAATTATCTCCAAAATCGTTAGAATATCGGAAGAGTTAGCTAGTAATTGTTAGAAAAAATCGTAAAATTATTGCTCAAAAAGTGGAAATATTTGTAAAATTTTGCAAAAGTTGTTAAAAAGGATGAAAAAGTTGATAAAATTTTGATATAATCTTATAAAATACCGAAAAACGATTTGAAAATGCCATAAAAAATCTCTAATACGTATATGTAACTCCAAATAGGTACCTATCGTAAAAATTATTCAAACATTGAAAAAAAAGTTGAAATTTGTATAAGAATTGTTGAGCAATGAATGTTCGAAAATTGATAAAACATTAACTAAATTGCTTCAAATATCCCCAACCTTTTTGAAAACTACCCGAAAATTGCGTAAAATTTGAGAAAAATTGTTGAATTTCAACGAAAATCGTTTAAAAATAGGTAACGTAAAATTTGAAAAAATTCATCCTAAATGTGCAATTTTTAAATATTTTCCCCAATTTTTACCACAATTTGAGTAATTCTGACACAATTTCACGAGTTTTCAAGACATTTTGAACACTTTTTTAAACAATTTAAAAAAATTTTATTGTTTTTCCCCCACAAGTTTAAGCAACATTTCAGCTATTTTATTAATTTAATGATAATTTGACAATTTTTTCCAAACTTTATAATTTTTCTCATAATTTAAACCATTTTTATTTCAAATACATAAAAAACACTTATCTACATTTAAACTACATTTTAATCATTTTCACATTCAAATTAATAATGTCGTTGTTCTTGTGCTTTTTCAAACAATTAACAATACATTCTAATTTCGTTTTTATATCAGACATAATTTGAAAAACTTTGATGAAGTTTCAGTTACCTTATTTTTAAAGGAATTGTCGAACAGTTTCCAAACAAAACGATCGAAGATGAAACGAAATAAAAAATTTTGAAATGCTCTCTGGAGTCAGTATGACTTTTTTTATGCTGCTTGCTAATTTTAAGATATTTAAAAAAGGCTGTGAATAAAATTTCGCTCTCCCAGTATCAAGCAAATAACTGCAGGGTAATAGCATTTCGAGGATTTTGAGCTCAGCATTCCACTCCTATGTTTTGAACAGTTATTATACGTATGTATAATATGATAGTCACACTTCCCCGAGTAACCCATTAAGGTGGCAAATAGGCAACCAAAATTACACATTGTAAGTGGATTTGCAAACTCGAAGATTTGTAGGGAGATTTTGTAAAATTATATTTTTTAAAACGTGATAAAATCTTAGAAATGGAATCCAAGTCATTGAAATTTTTTGAGATGAATGTACCTATGTACCTCGTTTCATAAAAATTCAACTTATTAGAATACTTCGTTAATAAAAAAAATGGAAATTGCTGAGATTAATAATTTTAATGAAAAAAAGTACGTATAAGTTTTAAAAAATTATTAAAATATGGTAATTAAAAAGTTGTAATAGGATATATCTGAATCAGGTTTACCAAATATCAATAAAATTGCTTTAAGTACTTACCTTGTTTGAAATGTGAAAGTTTTGGAACTGCTAAGCACTAATATTATTGAAATTATCGTATAAAAATAATTTAAAATTAACGTAAAAATTGTTTTGAAAATTTGAAAAACTATTGAAGCTACACATAAAATTGTACAATTTATTTTAAATGTTGTCAATTCTGTATCGAAAAATTCTCGAAATGTTGCAAAATTGGTTAAAATATCGAAAATTTGAATTTTTGAAATTTTATATTCGACAATGTTATCCAATAATTTTTATGAAGTTGACATCGGTTGCCTTCCCTTTTTTGGACAATTTCCCACGATTTTTTTTGCATTTCGTACAGTTTTTATAATATTTAATGTTTTTTCGAGTTCTAGCTAGGCAAGTTTTTCCAACGTTTTTCACGAAAGTCGATAGATTTGTTACCATTTTTATAAATTTTTATGGCATTTGAAGTGATTACTGCCGTTTTATGCGATTTTCATAAATTATAAATTTTTTTAAATTTTTTAATAATTTTCGGCTATTTTACACTTTTTTTTTTTTAAATTTCAATAAAAAGTAATTTTAATACGAACTTGACTATTGCTTTATTTTTAAGAAATTTTGTACGTACAAATTTAAAGAATTGGGTTCATTTTGTGGTTTTGCTCAATCAACAATGTAACAACTTTATTAACGTTTTAAACAATTTTTAAGATAATTTAATTTTAAGTAATTTTCATTTCATTTAAATGACTCTCCTCACATTTTACTCGGTTTCTACGATTTTTTCCAACAATTTACCTACATTATAATTCGAAAGGTTGCCAATCTGTAACACAAGTAGGTAAATATCCCAAGGAAATTTCCAACCTTGGTAATTCTCTTGGGAATGTAACCGAATATTTGACGCTGGTTCATTCTCAAACATCAAATTAGTGATCACCCACTGATTCGGTAGATATTGTGTTGAAAAAAAAGGGTAGGGCAACGAATCGAGACGAAAAAAGACCTAGGTAAAGATTCCCCTTCACTTTCAGCATTCTAAACATCTACCTAGCTTTGTGATTTTTTGTGGCTTTTATTGAAAATGAAATATGGTATACCGAGTGTCCCATGTTCGATTGGAAAAAATGTAGCTGCTTGGAAATTGCAATTTTTCGTTCATTTCAGCCTTCGCGAAAAAACTGATGAAATTCTCCGACGATGGCCCTTAGACATTTTGTCAGACTGTTTTGGACATGGAAAAATTTTAAGATTTCCATTGTATCATAGCCTTTTCAGTTTTGAAATTATGGCACTTTTGTTGCTCTCAGCGTTACTATCAGCAGCTATCTCTTTCTCAATCGAAGATAGAAAACCCTGTACACGTTGAATTAAAATTGACTTTCATTTCGGGGGGGGGGGGGGGGGGTAAATGAGGGTGATAGGTGGCGATATTGTATGTAACTATGTACCCGAACGTCGTCAGCGTATTAACAAGGAAGAAGCTCGCGCACAGTTGGCAATCGTTTAGAATTTAATGGTTAATCCGCTGCGAAGTGTGTACTATTTTTAGAACGTACATAGGGATATACACCAAACAAACGACCACGAAGATGCATTAATTAAATTTGTCTGTTAAATTGTATTCGAACGCTAGTCGACCAATTTATCTGCCACTTTAATGACCGGCCGTTAAAAGCGACTTGAAAACGAAAGATAGACCGTACGTACTTAACGACGAACAAATTAAAAAACGAATAAATTACAACGACACGCAACAGATACCGCGGATAATCTGTTAATTACATTGTAACACGATAATGAGTTTTTTGCACGAAATGAGTGGACGTTAGTCGTTAATGGAACCAGTATCGGTAGTGTCACGTTGCTGGACCTGGTCTCGTGGTCAGATTCGCAATTCATCTGGAATATTTTGCAATACTCCTGCTCACCTCAAGAGCGATGGGTGAAATTGTTGTAGTGATGACCAACTGCGGACATATTTGTCCAGTTTGTTTAACTCTCGTACGATGTCACTTCGTGTGGAATATTTTTTGGCCAAATTTTGAGAACGTACGATGCTTCAGATAGGGTTAAAATTTACACTGCGTTTTCGCTATCTACTCGTATGGTACGTAGGATGGTATACGCGGCATTAATATGCCTATGCACACATCCTTATTTGTTTTCACAAGATATTACACAAATCTGACTAAATTGTTTTACAGTTGCGCCGAATGTAAAGATGATAAATTATCAAGCGAATTTATACGAACTGTCGCCTTAATTGAATTATATATGCAACGAGCTCCGCTCCGATGTTAATAAATTGAATCGGATTAAATGCCTTAAATCCGATTTAATACATTCTGTTATCGTTATCGTTGTGAAAAACAAATGTCAAATGTTATTTCAGCATTTATTTACGTTTTTACTTCCAACTCGCGAAAATTTATATCGCGCTAATCCTATAAATTAAAAGCTACACTGCGTAAATGCGAATGAAATGATATAGCTGAAAAATGAAGCCACTTTCGGAAATAGCATTAGTCGCATTGTTTGTCCAATTTAATTTTAATCTGTTATTCGATGTTGACGCAGATTCGCCGGCAATGGAGTCAGATACGCTGAGAGTGGATTTTCCCACCTCGTCTCTCTGATGCCATTTTCAAGCGACGTGATGCTGGCTGGCTCTGTATACGTACGTACGTTTTTAACCACCGCCGCAGTAGTCGTATACCTTTTCATTTAGCTTCGGTTATAATTACTCGTGTCAGTTGTGGCCTTTCCTATGGAAATCTAGTTGCGAAATTTAACCGCTTGGCGTTTTGTTTTCAACGTAATTTGCTCAGTATTTATTATGTTTTCTCAACGTGCGAGAATTACGAGGTTAGGTACCTGCTGTAATGTTGCAAAATTAATGTAAAAAATAATTGCACCGTGTTTTCGCCCAGGCTGCGTTAAATTATACAGTGGAATCTGTGGGTGGTCAAAATTTACACCGTCTCAAGTTTTTTTCTCGTACTTGGTGCAAATTTGGGCGTGATATTTTGAAAAATTTTCCTGGCGCAGAATTAATAATTTCAATTCGCGTCAAATCGTCCAATTCTTCGAAATTTATTTTAAATGCATTGAAAGTACCCAAAATTGAATGAAAATTGTTTTAAATGCTGTAAAATTGATTCTAATCGTGGAAAAATTTACAAAATTGAAAAAAAATCAAATTGTCACGTTTGTTCAAATACTCGAAAACTGTTTTCAAATTTCATAACAGTTTTAAAATTAAGAATGCTACACGTGTCGAAATTTGTTGAATTTGTTTTAGAAATTACAACGAAAATGTCTCTCCAGCGGTGTAATTTTTTGATTAGAATCATTTTCAATATTTTTTAAAACGAGACCTTACAATAATTATTCAAAAAATTGACCAATTGATGTAACAAGTTTGAGAACATTTTTGATAAATATTTTAGATAGATAATTTTTATATGTAGCATTTTGAAACATTTCTACACTACATGCCTATTGTTTTGAACAAACTTAAGGTACCGATGCACACCAAATAAATTGCGTTTCATTGAATTGCAGGGGATATTTTCAATTGCGTTTATTTCCATCGACCATATACTCTTTATATAGACCGCTCCTAGAATACTTGAAATCTTGTGGAACAGAATTCTGACAGAGTTTTTCGGGAATGCGACTCCGCATGCGCGAGTTTGATGTTTCAGGAGATGGTGTGGGTATGAGAAAGCAGCG
>FIZU01021009.1:0-19607 GCA_900064475.1 Pseudococcus longispinus | reverse complement strand
CGAAACTTTGACCGTTAATATCTCCGCGAATACTGCTCCAATTTCAAAACCGAGGGCAGATTTGCAATCGTCGGGTTCGACTCTATCACCCTGAACCTTTGAACCGTCCATTTTCTCAAATTTTTTTCAATTTTTTCAAAAACTGACTTACGAGCATTTTTGACAATTTTTGCATATTCTATTTTATCGTACGATCGAGCTGAAATTTGGTTTACCAGCTAATTCGAGGTCGCTGATCACGAATATGCCCTCGGTTTTACGATTTGTGCAATATTCAGCGAAATAGCCCAAATTTGGTCACTTTTCATGGCCTAAAATTTTTTTGTGCGATATTGACGACGTGTGAAGTGTCCAGGAAGAGGTAGTCGACCATGGCGAATTCAGTGGTACCATCAGTTTTGCCGTAGCTAGCTTGGTTGCCGAGAAAATGGCGATTTTCTGAAAATTTATAATCAAAGAAGCCCATTTTGGCACTTTTCTCAAAAATCTCGTCCTACGGGGCTGAAACTGGTGTCCCCGGATTGAGTTGAAAATTCCAAAGAACCGCACTAAGTCCGGGAGTACGTCACCGATTGATTTGTGGAAGGGGAGCCACGAACAGGATACAGTGTTACCCCTGAAAAAACACAGAATATCTAAATAACCTCCGTCTAATGTAAAAATACCATCTGTTGACCTTAATAAATAAAAAAAACATCGTAATAAATTGCTTTAATTATTTTTCAAATAAGTCTTTCAAATAATATAAAAATTAGAAAAAAAAATTAAATAGGAAAGCGTTTTAACAATAGCTTTTTTTCCAGAACACACAAATTATTCGAGGGATGACGGGGATTATACGATTAAAAATCATTAAAATTTCGTAACGAATAAGTATAATTTTAAAAAAGAAAGAAAAAAAAAACAGAAAGAAAAGTTACTCAATAAAGCATTATACATAATACCTATTAATATTTTTGCAAAAATTATATAGAATGAAAAATGATAAAAGAAGAGGGGGCGGGGCGTGGGTATGAAAAAATTATTCGATCGTTATTACAACAGGCTTCCGACGACCAAGAGATGATTTTAAAAATATTCTAATTATAATAAAAGTATATAAAAAAATACTTTAACGCTGGACTAGCAAAAAATTCGTATGTTTTGATCCGACGAATATAATCGAGTCGCACGTATAAATCGAAAATCTCAAAGTATTTCCACCGAAAAAAAAAAAAAATATAAAAAATTAAGTAGGTATCTAATTTTAAAGAGTTACTTATAAGAAAAAAAAAACAATATTTCAGGTAATAAATAGGAAAAGGTAAAGGGGGGGAGGTCTAGAAAAAAAAACAAAAAGTAGGAAAACACGTGAGACCATAATAAAAAGAGAAAAAAAAACGGATATTAATAAAAAAAGGAAAATTACGATAACAGCCCCTTTGTTCACAATCTGGCTTCGTTCACAACCTCGTTACAGGTTCACTCAGGGTCCATTCGATCTTTCCTGATTAAATGAATAGGAACGGACGGACTAAGCACCGGTTTCCTTAAAATAGGCGGTTTGGCTTTAATTTGAGGCTTAACATTGGGCGACATTCTAGGCGACGTTTCTTCATCGGTGCTCTTCGATCCGTTGCTATTCTTACTGTCAGTCTTATCTCTTCTCAATTCCCTGGTATTCTTCTTCAACGTGCATTGGTTCTGCTTGGCGAATCTCTCGGCAGCCAATGCCATATCCGGGCTTTCGGGCTCGGATTGGGTTTCGGTCTCTTCGGGCGATTTGACTGTCTCTTGGACTGGTAAATCCATGACTAGATCTGGAGTATGTTTGGGTCGAAAATCCCTCTGGGATGGTTCTTTCTGCAATCCGACGCTATTTACGCTGGTATGCGACGAAGCACGTTGCTGCCAAAGTTCTCTATTTTGATTGAACGATTTCGGGAAATCGTCGTCGTCGGTTGGGTCTCCTACGCTGAGAGCTTTGACGTGAGTTCGTCTCAGCAACGGGCTGTACTTGCCTTGACGTTCGTCTTTCAGCTCTTTACCGCTAGCGTTGCATTTCGACGAAGGCGGATCGATCAGTGTGATTTTTATGTTCTCTTCGACCTCCACTCGCAGCAGCTGGTCTTCGTGTTCTTTATCCAGATTCGACTTAGAAGACTGAAAATGCAAAAATCACCGTATGAGATTTCGTCCGCTTTAAAACATCCCCTAGGCAACGCTCTAGTAACTCGATTAGGGCGCGATAAGCTACATGCACCACACCCGCGTACATTTTACTACTGATAAGCGTCAAAATCGTGCATGCAAATCACATCTTACGTACTCACTTACGCGATACAAATTTTTTTCTAAAGCTCGGGCGCCGCAATTCATCGCTCTATTGTGATTACATACGATTAATAGAAAAAGAAACCAACGAAAAAAAAATAATAAAAATAAAATAATGTAAAAATATCGTCTATATTCTTAACACTATCTAAATATGCTTTTTATGCTATTACATTGTTCTAAATATGGCTTCGCTCTACAAAGCTTAACTACGAGTACTTTTAAGTATAAAATTAAGTATAAAAAAAGAAGAAAAAAAAAAGAGAAAAACGTCGCCGCGATTTCTATCTTCTAGCATATTTGGCAAAACACACGCGCGTTTCAGGGAGTCTCCAGTATTACTTGATGTAATTCCTATACACAGAAAAATATCTCAATGTAGACGATATATTTCGTCACCGTCAAAAAACAATTCACTAGTTAGAAAAAAAAGAGAAGAGAAACAGGTTAAGGTAGAGGGTGATTTGAGAAAAAAAACTCGCAGGAAAGTAAAAACGCAAACACGTTAATTTGAAAACCTCAAACTACATCAATGGTTAATTCCAAGGTGATTAAAAATATCGAAGTGCTCGAGTAATGCACGTTCCTCAAAACTTATGCTTTAATTTTTTCAAAAATCAAATACCTACTCTAAATATGTGGTGATATTAGGTGATTTATTGTACCAGTCTCAAGCTGCCCCCCTTCCAAATTGAAATTTGTTCAGTTTGTGAAAACGATGAAACTCAAGAAACTCGAAATCATCCCCTCTCCATTTAGCAAGACCAAAAAATCATGAAAAATTCCCAAAAAAGTCACAAAAAATTTAAATCTATCACAAATCAAACTAATTGAAAACTTTTTTCAAAATGTGGAAAAAAATACAAAAAATAACGAAATTTTGGATTTGTTTTTGACTAAAATTTGAAAATTTTTGGAACGTGATGCTTAAAGACACATCTAACACGACAAAAGAAACATTTTCAAAAAAATTGTCAAAATCGGTCCAAAAAAATGGTCAAAATCAGTCTATTGGGAGAAACTAAGGAACTATCACAACGTTTTTTTATTTTCAAGAAACTTAAAAAAAGTCAAAAATTTCAAAAAATAAAGTTGCGAATTTTTTGGTCTCAATTTTGAAAATTATTTAACCTTTTTGCTAAATTTTTGGACCATGATACTTAATGACACATCTATTTGTCAAAAAGACATTTTCAAAAAAAGGGTTAAAATCGCTCCATTGAGAGAGGCTGACAAACTAAAGTTGAAAAAAATTCCAAAAATGTTTAAAAAAAAACGATGACTTCTTGATTTTTTTCTGTCGTATACGTGAAATTTTTTCCAAAAAATTTTGATTTAATTTGTCCAAAATTTGAAAAAATTTTCCAAAAAATTTAAAAAATGCCAAAAAAGTTTGAAAAATGAAAAAATTTTGATTTTTTGTTTCGAAATTAAAAAAAATATCTTGATGACGTCAAAAAAAATTTGAGAAAAAAAATCAAAATCGGTTTTTTCAAAAAATTTTTGATTCGTCTTATTTTTTTCTGTCATAGGTACATGTGAAATTTTTTCCAAAAAAAATTGAAAAAAACAAAATATTTTTCGATATTGATAGCTACGATTTAATTTGTCCAAAATTTGAAAAAATTTTCCAAAAAAGTTTAAAATATGACAAATTTTGATTTTTTGTTCCGAAATTGAAACATATTTTTGATAAAGACGTCAAAAAAATTGAAAAAAAATCAAAATCTGTTTTTTCAAAAAAATTTTAATCTTAGATTGTTGTTTCATTTTTTTCTGTCCAATTGTGAAATTTTTTCCAAAAAAATTTGAAAAAAAAACAATGGAATTTTATTTTTATTTAAATACAAAATTTTGATTTAATTTGTTCAAAATTTGAAAATTTTTTTCAAAAAAGTTGAAAAAATGAAAAAATTTTGATTTTTTGTTTCGAAATTGAAATTTTTTTTTGTATCTTGATGACAACGTCAAAAAAAATTTTTAAAAAAAATAAATACGACAAAATTTTGATTTTTTGTTTCGCAATTGAAACCTATTTTTGATGAAGACGTCAAAAAAAATTGAGAAAAAAAATAAAAATAGGTTTGTCCAAAAAAATTTTAATCTTTCATTTTGTCCAATTGTGAAATTTTTTCCAAAAAAATTTGAAAAAAACATTCAATTTTTTGAAAAAAATTCCAAACAACTTTTAAAAATTTTCCAAACAAGTTGAAAAATGTCAAAAAAATTTGAAAAATGAAAAAATTTTGATGTTTTGTTTCAAAATTAAAAATGACGTCAAAAAAAATTTGAAAAAAAACATCAAAATATTTTTTTTGTAGATACTTCAATTTGTCCAAAATTTGAAAATTTTCCAAAAAAGTTGAAAAATGTCAAAAAAGTTTGAAAATGACAAAATTTTGATTTTTTGTTTTGAATTTGAAAAAATTTTGTATCTCAATTTTTGATGACGTCAAAAAAAATTTGAGAGCAAAAAATCAAAATCGTTTTTTCCAAAAATCTTTCAATTTCAGATTGCCTCCTCTCCTTCCTCCAAATTTGAAAAAATATACGACCTTCCATCAGAAAAGATCCCACTTAAGAAAAAAAAATTTCGGAGGAAAAAAGTTGTCAAAGAGGGATCTTTTCTTATGGAAGGTCACATATTGAAAAAAATACCAAAAATCTCAAAATTTGCAATTTTTTTCCAAAAATTATGTCAAAAATATGAAAACTTGAGATTATTTTTGGGAAAAATTAAGCTCAATAATTTTGATCCAACTTTCCAACCAAAAACAAGTTATCATCCCTAATTCGATATCATCAAAATAAATGCACATTACAATAAAACCAGTTTCAAAAAAATAATCCATTCTAACAAAAACATTTCACTAAAAAATAATTTAAAAAAAATCATTGTAACTTCAATGGTAAAAAAACCCATCCCAAGTCCCACTCCCATTCCCCTCATTTCCCATCACCACATTTACCACGCACAAAACCAACAAGAGACCTTATCTCCACCACCTATTCATAACAAAAGGCACACACAAAAGCACAAACACGAACACACGACACAGCAAAACAATAAAAAACACGAAAAAATTAATGGGATCTTTGTACAAACGAATATATTTCATTTAAAGAAAAAACAACAAAAAAATAAGAGAAATAAAAAGAAAAAAAAATGGAAAAATAAAAGAAAAAAAATAATAATAATAGAAAAAGAAAATGAAAAAAGGGGGGAAAATGTCGAAAAAAAAAGAAAAAGAAAGAGAAAGAAAAAGATATTCATAGGTACATTACAAAAATTAAAAAATAAAACAAACGCTAAAATAATTACGTTAAATGATACGTAGATTAAAAAAAAAAAAAAAGAAAAAAAAAGAAAATCATAAATACGAATTGTGATGCGTAAATTTAATTCGGAAAAATGGGCCGAAAAAATTGATAGGTATAAAAATAGGTAGGTAGATAGGTAGGTAAATAATTGAATATTATCGAGTAAAAACAAAATAATAAAATCGAAAAAAAAAAGAGTAGTAGAAAAACAAAAACGGTAAAAATTAGGCAGAAAAACACAAGCAAATGCAAGCATATTATTAAAACACTCGATTTCATTCTAAAAAAAAAAAAAAAGGTAGTAGAAAAATTGAAAAGGTAAACTCCAAATCGGGGAGGGGGAGGAGGGGGGAGAGGAAATCCAAAGATCAAATCTTCACAGCATCTTCAGCTCCAATTGCACTTGCAGCAATATTGATGAACACTCATATTGACTTGAAGATGGAACGTACAAGTGCATGAGTTGGTGGTAAAAACGTAAAAAAAGAGTTGAGGAGAGGGAGGTCGAGTAGAGAGCTAGATAAATAACGATGGAGGTTGGCTTCGCAAGAAGTGGGGCAAGAAACCAAGTCATTGACTTCTTCCATCGATAACAAAATTATTCAGTGGCTTTGATGAAGAGGGGCGAGGGGTAATTTTCCTTCAACATCTCTTCCTGGAATCTTAATACGTGATAATACAGGGTGTCTGGTGAGTGGTCTGCCAAACTTGCGATTTGGATAGAGCTGGGTACCATTGAAAAATACCGTAAGATCTTGGCCCCTTCAATTTTGACGATAGGCAAAAAGTCATCAGAATAAAATTTGTTCAGTTTTTGAAGTATTATTTATTATCTTCATTGAAATTCATTTTAGAATCATTTTGTTTCAATTTTGCTTCTAGCTCCTTCAATTTTGAAATTAGGCAAAAAATGATACGAATGGAATTTGATCAGTTTTTGATTTACTACTCACTCCCACGATTGAAAATTAGTTTCATATTTTTTTTCAAAAATTAATTTGCCCCTTCAATTTTATCGATAGGCAACAGACCTCGAATTTCGACCAAATCCAAAGGGTGGTTCATTTTGAGTTGATCCCCCCTCCCCACGCATAATTTTTAGCCTTCTAGCTCAATGGAGGGTGGAGCTAGGGGTCCTCAAAATGGAATCACCGTTGGAAAAAAACGTATTTTTGCCATTTTTAGGTAGTGCCATCTTCGTGGTACTTGGGGAACCCCCTGAAAAGGTGTAATTTGAGTACCTACACCTCCCAGGATCATTGACCTTAAAATTGGATACCACTTTTCCACCCAACCAGGTGATTGAAAAGTAGCAGATTGCTTAAAAATGTCGATTTTTCATCAATCTGCAACCCACCAAACACCCTGTATACTTTTTAGAGCCATCGAGGTATCTCAGCTTCATCCTGCGCATCCAGATCACCAAAAATCAACCGAATTTCGACCGAATGAAAGATCAAGGGCCAGCGGGGTGGGGATCAGGGCTCAAAGGGTATGAGATTTTCAAACTAGCAAAACCACTACAGCAACAATGTCATCTACAAGGCATGCTCAACTACACGTAAGTCTGTCAACAACAACAATCTATAGGTAAGTATAACGATAACAACGAGAAAAAATACGACTAACGAAACAAACGCAAACTTCAAAATTAGGATCTAACTAGCGAAGAAAAGTGATTAAATGGGACGAACGATTCGAACCAGGCAATCGCAATCGCACACAGAGACACAATTAAACAGTCGTTTCCAATACCTCGCTCAACGTGGATGGCAAACTATCCGGCTGATTATCCATGATGACCGGAGGCCATCCCGAATTATTGGCCGAGGCTGACAACAAAGGCGAATGCGAGCTGCTGGTTTCCGACAACACGGAATCGTTCGAACTGGAGGTTCTTCTTTTCATCGAATCCTCGGACGAGCTCGATTTGTACATTTCGACTTTATCTCGATCGTCGTCTCTGCGCATAAACGTCAAAAACCCATCGTCGTTATTTATTATCGACATAAAATACATACGAAGGGGAAACAGAAAAGCAAAATAATAACACAAAATGAATTAAAAATCGATTACACGATGCGACGTACGATTACGTATATTTCGCTCGATTTTTCGCGCTTACGTAGCCCTCTACGATATCGTACGAGTCGTATATGAAATAACGTTCGCGCCAACTCGAAATTTATTACGTTTAGGTAAATATTTGCAACGGTGTAACGCTTGAAGGGCGCTACCGCCCGAATCGTGTACCTACATTACGCGCTAGAAATTTATCTAGTGTGCTCATTCGCGATTCCGCATACACAGACACACCAACACAAACGCCAATACTACTACCTACGTAATAAACGTACCTACAATGACGATATCGTACCCGTAGAATACCTATACATCGTCGACGCTACGAGTAGGTATCGTTCGTTTTGAAATTTGGCAAAAAAATTTACCATCGAATGAATTTTAGACTCACTTGATTTTCACGAGGATGTATTTATCCGGTATCAAGCCTTCTTTGCCATTCACGCTGCCTTTCCACCAATCGTTGGATACTTGAGAATAGAGTATTATGTGGTCGCCTTTTTTGAAGCTTAGCTCGCGCTCCGATCTGGCGCTGAAGTCGAACTGGGCTGTTGCTTCTAAAGCTTCGGTTTCTGCAACAGATGGTCGAGGTGGTTAGTAACTCGTTGGGATAGATGGGATTATCGATACGGTGTATGTGAGCTTTGATTGGGGCATTATTTGTGTCGAGAATCGAGTTACGGTTTTAGTCTTTCGAGAATTTGCGATTATCTTCCCTTTTTTTGTAAAATTTCAAATTATTACGATTTATGTAATTTTGAACGTACGAAAAAATACCTATATCTAAATTCGATATAGATACACATATCACGTGTAGAACATCCGAGACGGATAAATATACCTAAATATTGATTGATACGACGTTCAACGGAGCAAAAATAGAATTATGAAATCGTCGCATTGTAAACTTTGAACTAAATTTTTTTTTAGACTATGATACCGACGATAAACTTGTTCAAATTGGTTTGGAACTAGGGGATTGGGATATTTTGAAAATTATTGACTTTTATAAAGTATCGTCGGAATTCGTAGGTTTGAAATTTTATAACGAGGTACGATATTTCGGAATTTTTCGACACGAAGAGTTTCAAAAAGTTCTAGAATTTGACCTACGAACTTCAAGTCCTCGAAGTTCCGATATTTTGGTTTCTGGAGTTTGTTTCAGAAATACCGATACAAAAATTCTGCTCAATTCTCGATCAAAAACAGTACCTATTCAAATTTTTTCAAAATTCTAGAATTATTCTATCATCAAGTACTATGACTGTAATGTACCTTGCATATAAATTCGAAAACTTTTGAATCCGACGAGATATTTTAAAATAGTTTAAAGATGGAGAGAATTTATGTATCTGATTTTCACCCTTTTCCACTTGATTTCAGATCAGGATATACCGATAGGAAAAATTCTAAATATTTCAAAATAGGTATTCAAAAAATTTGTATTTTGAGCAGTCCATCACATTCCGAAATTCCAAGCGTAAAACGTGTGTAGTCAACCAATCAATTTGATAAATACCTCCCCCTATTTTCATACTACCCACGAAATTTAAAAACATAGGATATGCTTTTGTTCTTCAATTGTTCTACTTCCAAATCATTTTTATATGTATTTAACAACCTACTAATTTTTTTCGAATTTCAATTTCAAAAAGTTTGCGTTTATTGTTTGACAAAATGTTCAAAAATCGTCGTGATGGAATAAACGAGTCCCAAAGCTAGTGGAAATCTTAAAAATTTTCCAGGTCCAAAAAAGTCTGACAAAATATCTGAAAAATAATTACCATACCGTGAATTCTAAAAATTTCTATGTCCAAAAGTCCGAAATTTTTGTGGGACAAAATGTCTCAAAGTCATAAAAGTCGAAAAGTCAATTTATCGGCCAGTCAGTTGAAAATTCGAGACGGTCGGTCATTTTCGCGGAATTACTCATCGCGAAAGCATATCCTATGCTAAAACTTTGGGAAAAAAGCTCTCTAGAAAAGACAGATCTCTCCCCGGGCCTTTTGAGAATTGCGGATCCTTCTGAGATCAGCGGACTTTTCTGAGATCCGCAGGTCATTTTGAGATCCGCGGACCCTTTTGGGACCCGCGAACCCTTTTGAGATCCGCAGGTCCTTCAAAGATTCGCGGACCCTTCTGAAATCCGTAGATCCTCCTGAGATCCGCGGACCCTTTTGAGATCCGCGGACACTTCTAAGATTCGCAGGTCATTTTGAGATTCGCAGGTCATTTTGAGATTCGCAGGTCATTTTGAGATCCGCGGACCATTTTGAGATCCGCGGACCCTTCTGAGATCCGTAGGCCCTTCTGAGATCCATGGATCCTATTGAGATCCGCAGGTCCCTTTAAGATCCGCGGACCCTTCTGAAATCCGTAGGTCCTTCTGAGATCCGCGGACCCTTTTGAGATCCACGGACCCTTCTAAGATCCGCAGGTCATTTTGAGATCATCGGACCCTTCTGAAATTCGCGGACCATTTTGGTTCTTCTAAGATCCGCGGACCCTTCTGAGATCCGTAGGTCCTTCTGAGATCCGCGGGTCATTTTGAGATCCGCGGACCCCTCTGAGATCTGCAGGCCCTTCTGAGATCCGCGAGGATGACTACAAAACCTCTGAATAGGCAATAAAAAAAATCCACTCTTCAATCGGGCATATTGTTACATGAGTATGTCTTTTTAAATTCGTAAGTTTCCAAAAGTCTAACAAAACGTCCTCCCCTGCATTTTCATTCTATCCATGAAACAGAATATGCTATTACTCATTGAATTTTCCAAGTCCATAAAGTCGGGATATTTGAAATTTTCTTAAAAAGTCCAGAAAGTCACTTGAATTTTGAAAAATTTTCCAAGTTGAAAAAAGTCAGACAAAATATCTAAAAGTCATCGTAACGGATTTTCGTAAGTGAATTTCTTAATGGATTTTTTTTGAAAAATTTTCACAATCCAATTCCAAGTACAAAAAGTCAATTGAAATCAGAACATTTTTCCAAATTCAATAAAGTCTAACAAAATGTCTAAAAGTCGTTGTCAAGGAATTTCGTGACGGTTTTTACAGATACGAAAAATGAGAACAAGAAAAAATCGACAAAAAATCTAAAGATCGAGATTTTGAAGAGATTGAGATTTTCTAGAAATTTTTAGAGATTGAGATTTTCTAAAGATTTCTAGAGACAGATTTTCTAGAAATTTCTAGAACTCGAGTTTTTCCAAAAGATTTCTAGAAATCGAGATTTTCTAAAGATTTCTAGAGATTGAGATTTTTTTAGAGATACAGATTTAGAAGAGATCGAGGTTTTGAAGAAATCGAAATTTTCTTGAGATGTTCATTCAGATTTATACTTTGAAGAGATTTTCTAGAGATCGAAATATTGAAGAGATTGAGATTTTCTAGAGATTTTGAAGAGATTGAGATTTTTATGCGATTTACTACAGATCGAGAATTTTGAAGAGGATGAGATTTCTAGAGATCGGGATTTTCTAAAGATTTTGAAGAGATTGAGATTTTCTAGAAATCAAGATTTTGATGAGATCGACCTTTTCTAGAGATTGAGCTTTTTTAGAGATGAAGATTTTGAGATCGACATTTTCTAGAGATTGAGATTTTTTAGAGACGCAGATTTTGAAAAAATTGAAATTTTCTTGAGATTGAGATTTTCTAGAGATTTTGAAGAGATTGAGATTATTATGCGATTTTCTACAGATCGAGAATTTTGAAGAGGACGATATTTTCTAGAGATCGAGATTTTCTAAAGATTTTGAAGAGATTGAGATTTTCTTGAAATCAATATTTTGAAGAGATCGACTTTCTCTAGAGATTGAGATTTTATAGAGATAAAGATTTTGAGATCGACATTTTCTAGAGATTGAGATTTTTTAGAGACACATCGAAATTTTCTTGAGATTGAGATTTTCTTCAGATGTTCCTTCAGATTTATACTTTGAGGAGATTTTCTAGAGATCGAAATATTGAAGAGATCGAGATTTTCTAGAGATTTTGAAGAGATTGAGATTTTTATGCGATTTTCTACAGATCGAGAATTTTGAAGAGGATGAGATGCTCTAGAGATTGAGATTTTTTAGAGATCAAGATTTTGAAGAACTCAAATTTTCTTGAGATTTTCTAAAGATTTTGAAGATATTGAGAATTTTAAGCGATTTTCTAGAGATTCTACAAAAGACAGATCTCTAGAAAAAGTCGATCTGTCGAAGCCTCTCTAGAAAACACCAATCTATAGAAAAACCTCTAGAAAAGACCCACGATCTCAAGAAGAAAATAACTCTAGAAAAGGCAGATCTTTAGGGGGAAAAAAGTATGGAAAAGTCAGATTTCTGGAAAAGATGGATCTCTACAAAAACCATCTGTAGAAAAGACATATCTCTAGAAAAGACAGATTTCTAGCTTTGAACGCCTTCGCATCAATCAATTTTCATCAATGAAATATTGATATCTTGGAATTTTTTCAACCCCGATATCATCTTAAGTTTACTCTCCCCCCTTTTCATTTCCCCGTATTACTTCATAAGATAAAATTCCAAACTAAATATGATAATTACCATCTTCGGAAGGATACACTTCGGAATCAACATCTTCTTGAGCATGATCAGAAGGCGAATCTCCCACATCGCTGCGTAAAAAAAAGAAATACCATCATTGTAATATCGAATTACCCTTGTTCATATAAATATACAACAAAATACATGTAGGTTCCATTATATGTAATTAAGTGCATACTTCAAACTGAACTCACTTATCGTCGGGCTCCCTCGATATGTATTTTTCATACACAATGCCGCCAATTTCGTGCGACGGGAAGATCTCGTCGTTAAACAAGATGATATTTTTGATCAACTCGTTCACCTGATTTTGATACTGGACTTGATCTTTATCTTCCGGAACGGGGACCAACGTGGGTCCGAAGCAGATCGCCAGATTATACGGATCCATCATGTTTTCGTCGCTGTATTCGGACAAGTGGTTCAAGAAGGCGAATATGTACCGCAAGAAGATGATAACGGGTCGAGGGAAACTCTGCACGAGTTCGCGCATCCTCGATATAAACTCGTGTTTAGACTCGAGCTGGGCGAGTTGCATGAATTGCTCGAAATATATAATCGGAAAGAGGGGTTCGCGCAGCTCGCGAAGATATAGCTTCAACACGCCGGCCACCGAGTTGATATCGGAAGCGTCTGTGACATCGGCCAGAGGATCTTCGCCTCTTTCGAACGCATCCTTAAAATTATTTATTTCCAGCTGAGATCCAGATACTCTAAATATGCCTTGGTGATGTAATCCTGCTTAAGACAGAACCATAATTCAAATTTAGACAAAAAACTCTAAAAATTGAGCAAAGACGGAGTAAATGACTCACCGTATAAATTAATAACCCTTATACAGCTCTTAATAATCAACGGTATCTCTTGATTGGTCGCTTCTAGATACTCTTCTAAAGAGCCGCCGAAAAGCTTGGGCTGGCCGTTGGTCTGCAATCGACCGATACGTTTTCGGCGCGGAGGCTTGGATGCCGGAGGTTGCAGAAGTCCGACACCGCCGGTAGCTTGTAGCTGTGAAAGTTCGCGAATCACCGAACGTGATTCTAGAATGGTCGAAGGAGCCAATGATGGCGATGCGTTTGACGTGGTCGTCGACGACGAAGACAGCGACATCGCGCTGTCGATCAGCGTCTGTCTGATATGTTCGCGTTTCGCGTCTAATCTAGCAATTCGACTAGTTCCCAGCAAATATTCGCGTAATTTCTGTCAAAAAAAAAAAGAAAATTAAAATGATATATTTTGACATGTAACTTGTCATTTGGGACTACTTTTGACACGTGACGTAACGCATGGATCGTGTGACTAATTTTTAAACGTGACATATTTCTATGTTTTGTGACTTATTTTGATATGTGACATGAGGACATGACATATGCAGGTTGACATGCAACAAATTCATCGAAACGTGACTTTGTGTGAAACGAGATATTCCAAATACTGCAAAATATGACCGATTTTGCTATATGACATGTTTTGATGAGCAACACATGACATATTTTGCCATCAGCAAGTGACACAATTTGTCATATGACATATTTTGACATACAACACGCGACGCATTTTGTCACATGACACATTATGTCATGTGACATGCAATGTTTTTATCATAAGTAGTATTTTGATGAGTGACAATTGTCAAATTTTGACATATGACAATTTTTGACGCACAATGTGTGACACTTCTTGTCATACAACATGTTTTGACATAATATGACATGTTACGCTTTTCATCATAAGACATATTTTGATGTGTAACATGTCACATTCTGTCATATGACATATTTTGCTATCATAAGTGACACATTTTTGTCATATGACATATTTTGACACACAACACGAACGTGACATAATTTATCACATACCTTGTGACACATTATGCTACATGACATATTTCAACGTACAATAAGTGACACTTTTTGTCACATGACGAGCAAAATTTTTCATCATACGACGTAATTTAATGCGTAACCCGTTTCAAATTTTAACAAACAACATTTTATGACAATGTGTGACACTTTTTGTCGCACAAACAATTTTGGCATTTGACATATAACACTTTTTGTCAAAAGACATATTTTGTTGCGTAACACGTATCATATTTTGTTATAATATGACATACGACATATAAAATGTGACACTTTTTGTCATACGACATATTCTGACGCATGATATGTTACACTTTTCATTATGATAGGTACATTTTGCCATACGACATAAGTTTGTTATTTTTTTTGTCATATGACACATTTTGTCAAATTTGATATGCAACAATTTATATCATAAGACATATTTTGATGTCCACCACGTGTCAAATTTTGCCATATGACATTGTTTGACGTAAATATGTGACACTTTTTGTCATGCAACATATTTTAATGCATAATACATGTCACATTTTGTCATATGACATATTTTGCGATCATCAAGTAACACATTATGACATGTGACATTTTTTGACATACAACGTGTGACACTTTTTGTCATATAACATATTTTGATACGTAATACGTGTCACATTTTGTCATATGACATGTAACATTTTCCATCATAATATGTATTTTGATGTCTAACACGTGCCAAATCTCGCCATATGACATTGTTTGACGTAAATATGTGACACTTTTAGTCATACAACATATTTTGATATGTAATACGTGTCACATTTTGTCATATGACATGTAAAATTTTTTATCATAATTATGTATTTTGCTGCGTAACACGTGTCAAATTCTCCCATATGACATTTTTTGACGTAAATGTGTGACACTTTCTTTCATATGACAAACTTTGTCACATGACAAGCAACACCTCTTCATCATAAGACATATTTTGATTCATAATGTATCACATTTTGTCACATAAAATGTTTTGCTATCATGAAGTGACACGTTTTGTCATCTGACATGTAACAAAATGTTGCATGGCTTGTCATATGACAAAATGTGTCACTGGATGACAAGAAAAAATGTCATATGACAAAATGTATCACATATTACGCAACAAAATATGTCTTATAGTGAAAAGTGTCACACGTTCAAGTCAAAAAATGTCATATGACAAAATTTGACACATGTTACGCATCAAAATACATTTTATGATGGGAAATGTTACATGTCATATGACAAAATGTGTCACTTGATGATATCAAAATATGTCATATGACAAAATTTGACTTGTGTTACGCATCAAAATACGTCTTATGATGTTAAATGTTGCATGTCATGTGTCAAGATATGTCGTATGACAAAAAGTGTCCCACGTTGAAATCAAGACATGTCATACGGCAAAATTTGACACATGTTAAGCATCAAAATACATCTTATGATAGAAAAAGCTACATGCCATATGACAAAATGTGTCACTCGATGACAGCAAAATATGTCATATGACAAAATTTGACTTGTGTTACGCATTAAAATATGTCTTATGATGAAAAATGTTGCATGTCATGTCATATGACAAAATGTGTCACATATTACGCATCAAAATACATCTTATGATGGAAAATGCTACATGCCATATGACAAAATATGTCACTTGATTATAGCAAAAAATGTCATATGACAAAATTTGACGTGAGAAAGCATCGAATATGTCTTACGATAAAAAGTGTTACATGGCATATGGCAAAAAGTGTCACACTTACGTCAAAAAATGTCATATGCCAAAATTTGACACGTGTTACTCATCAAAATATGTCTTACGATGAAAAATAAGACGTATTTTAATGCGTAACACAAGTCAAATTTTGTCATATGACATATTTTGCTATCATTAAGTGACACATTCTGTCATATAACATGTAACATTTTCAATCATAAGATGTATTTTGACGAGTAACATGAGTCAAATTTTGCCGTATGACATTTTTTTTCACTTGAAAGTGAGACACTTTTTGTCATACGACATGTTTTGACACATGACATGCAAAACTTTTCATCATAAGACATATTTTGATGCGTAATATGTGGCACATTTTGTCATGTGACATTTTTTTCTTGTCATCCAGTGACACGTTTTGTCATATGACATGACATACAACATTTTTCATTATATGACGTATTTTGATGCGTAACACATGTCACATTCTGTCATATGACATATTTTGCTATCATAAAGTGACACATTTTGTCATATGACATGTAACATTTTCCATCATAAGATGTATTTTGATGCATAACATGTGTCAAATTTTGTCGTATGACATTTTTCGACTTGAAGGTGTGACACTTTTTGTCATACGACATATTTTGATGCGTAATATGTGACACATTTTGTCATATGACATTTTTTTCTTGTCATCCAGTGACACATTTTGTCATATGACATGACATGCAACATTTTTCATCATAAGACGTATTTTGATGCGTAACTCGTGTCAAATTTTGTCATATGACATGCAGCATTTTCTATCATAAGATGTATTTTCATGTATAACATGTGTCAAATTTTGTCATATGACATTTTTTGACTTGAACGTGTGACACGTTTTGTCATACGACATATTTTGACACATGACATGCAACACTTTTTGTCATAAGACATATTTTGATGCGTAATATGTGTCACATTTTGTCGTTGACTTTTTTCTTATCCAGTGGCACATTTTGTCATATGACATATTTTTACACACAACACGTGACATACTCTGACTTACATCACGTGGCAAATGTTGTCATATGAAATTTTAACATGTGAAATGTGTCCTGTGACATCTACTTTTGATGTCGTAAGTCATATGACATATTTTGTCACATGACATGTAACACTTTTTACTTTATTGTATTTTGATATGTGAAATATGACATTTTCTGACATTTGACATGATACAGTTTGATTGGTGATCGTTCAATATGTGACACATTCTGACTAGTGATGTGTGACACATTATGTCATATGACATATTTTTACTTCTGACAAACATTATGCAGCATATTTCAACTTCTGACCCATTTTGAAATGCGTTACGTGTCATATTTTGGGATACGTGATGATTTGGGATCAGCTGTTCCTACCGAATTTGAAATAAAACTTTCATACAACTGGAATTTCGCCAATGGGGATCGATTCCATCAAAATAAAGAGAATCGTGAGCTCGTTCGAGAGCATTTCACGAGTATTCAGAAATTATTCGAGACAAATTCCAGAGACGAAGGTCATATTTATGAACTGATTCAACTGTGGTACTTACCGCCAAGTAAAACTCTTCCGTCTCATGCCTATCAGCCCTCTTTTTCAGACTAACAGTTTCCGGAGGTTTACTAGCTGGCACAGCATTATCTCCAAAGTAAGTACTACAATCGTAATCCTTAGCCGTCAGCATTTCCAATAAGGTCGATTCAGCAGTCTCCAGTGTCTTCCACACCTCATCCGATTCGGTTCGCAACGTAGTCAACCGTTGTTTCAATTGATACAAGCGATTTTCCAGATCAGCGCAGAGTAATTTTTGCAACTCCGGTTCTGCCGTCTGAATTACAAAAAGGAAAAAGTAAAATAAAAGAAAACAAAAACCAAGTGTAAGTAAAAATAGTCGACAATTATCGTTTTTCCGTCCTTTCTCTCTCACGTCTCCCATTATACAGTATGATACAATTACATAGACTCTGGTAAATATAAAAACAGGAAATAATAAAAAAAAAAAACGAAAAGAAAAAAAACGACTCTTAAAGTCATACGCGAGAATAGTCGTTACAATGGTAATAAACGTTCGAAACATTTATAACTCCGAACAATAAATTCGCTCACACAACTCTAAACGTTTATGAGCATTTACTCGAAAAATAATACGAGCTTTTGCTCGCTTTATTAATATTCGGTCTTTCTTATTCCATTTCGACGTACTTCTCTCTTTCTTAAATAATAATCTAACGTCGCGTGAGCTACGTGTACCAGCATATAAATGCGACTCGAGTCGACTCGAGAGTAAAACTAACCTCATCTTTTTGTCCTTGAAATTCGAATTTCTTCGGCACCATAAATGCCGAATGGTTGAACTCCAAGAAACGCTGCTTATCGTGTCTGGAGTCCATGCTATTTATAATACTACTCAAAGTATCGGTACCAGTTTGCAGAGATTTTATGCGTCCTTCTTCGGCCGTCGTATGCATGTACAGGCTGCGTTTTATACACTGATGGAACCCGAAATCCATGCAGTCGATTAAGTCGGAAACGTCGTCTACGAAGTATTTATGTATGGTCGCGTTCGCCGACTCCAAGCACAAGATGTATTCGTTTTTCGATTTCAAAGCTTTCAGCTTCGCGTCGAAGTATTTGTTCTTTCTCTGCCAAAAAAATGGTACAAATTCAAGGATCGATTGGAATAACAACACAGATTTCAAAATTATAAAATTTTTAAGAAAATTTGAAATACTTAAGGTTCAAGACATCAGCGATTGATTCAAATCGATAACCAAAGAATTGAAATCAAGAAAACATACAAGCGAAGAAAAAAGAAATCCACAAATTTAGGATTCGGCGAATGACCGAGGGAGGAGGTATTTTCAAAATGGTTCCTTATTTGAATATTTTTATGAAAAATCAAGTAATCAGTACATACAATGCATTATGGTTGAATGGGAAAATTTACGAAAAAGTTTAACTTTTTTTTTGGAAATTCTGGAAAATTTCGCATTTTGAGAGGAGATGGGCCAAATCATTCCCAAAATGATTTTAAATCAAAATTATAAAATAATTTTTAAAATTCTTAAAAATCATGAAAATCATTTTCAAAAAAATGATCCAAAATTATGATTTTCCTCACAATAAAAAATCACGAATCACGAAAATCATATAAATCACACAAAAAAATTGAAATTTGAACCTCTTTTTGTCCTGTGTAAGTAGGTACATAATTGTGAAGTTCATAGCTTTAGGCTATCCCAGTTTTTTTTATTATTTTGGCATTTTTAGCTCATACCAATGATTTAGATCACGATTTTGATGATTTTTTTTGTAAATAATTTTGCCCATCTCCTATTTTGATAGGGAAAAATTTCGAAAAATTGCATGTGTGGAATCGGGAAATCCTATCCTCCATTCAGCCATCTTCGATTCACTATTGAATGAGTAATCACGAATAACTTATATCACCCCTCCCGAGAAAATTCTAAAACCAGGGCCTGAACTGACATCATGATTTTGACATGGATATGTCTAATGGCTGGGGTGAATCCTGAAAAGTGTCCAAATTTTTTGTCCCAATTTTTTGTCCCAATTTCGTGTCCGCAAAAAACGACACGAAATCTTTAAGACATTTTGTCACACTTTTTTGGACTTGGAAAAATTTTCAGATTTCCTAGACATTTTGTCAGATTTGTCCATTTTTGTCAGACTTTTTTG
>FIZU01021002.1:0-21425 GCA_900064475.1 Pseudococcus longispinus | reverse complement strand
GTGGCGCGACCTGAAGATATCAATATTTTTTGATAAAATTTTAGGGGCTTCATTTTGAAGCCAAAAGGCACCTTGCGCCGGTACAGCGTTCCCCAATTTCCAAAATTTCGTTTTTTCACTCCACCCTAATGTGCAGGTGTCAATAATAATGAAACACACTTGTACAATAACAATTGAACTATGATAATTGATCACTTACTTATACTTAAAATTAAATATAATTCTCGTCTATTCTAAATTTTCTATAATCTAATTTCCAAACTAAATAGTCACCAACATCAACAAAACACATGACGAATGGTTTCAACTTTCAACACCAACACATGCGTCCCCTCCCTCCTGAATTAGATTCTTTCTATAAATCGCGCCAATTCTACACCCCGTCCATTGAACATATGATACAACAAAAAGGTAGCAACGTAGCTGCTGAAGCAGCCGAGCACAAAATACGAAATCATCTCTTCTCAAGTTCTCATACGTTATGTTTCCATTTCGTCTTGTTTGTCTCGTGTGTTTTATTTAATGGTTTTAAGATCTTGTCATTGTCTCTTTCTAGCTTTTCAACAGTTCATTTACTCGCATCATAATTCATTCTTTATTGTGTTATATGGCCATTTCACATTACGTATAAATTTACAAAGTTGCATTGCTTCAACTTTTGTGAATAGAATTTATACATTTTACTAAAACGTAGGTAACTCTCATTACTTTATTATACGGTACTTACTTTGAACAAGCTTCAAATTAGATATTATGCTCATGTGTGATGAGAAAAACACGATTTTTGATACCACGATATAATTTATGGTTAAATAAATTGGTGGTTTCAAATTAACTTCATACAGTACCGTGTAAATTGATTTACCTAAGTATTAATTGAGTTCGGTTCTGTGCCCTTTATATGAAATTCAAAATACCTTTTTAGGCTATGGAGTCGGCAAACGATAGTTTCGATGAAATACCACCATCACGGATGAAAAGGGATATTGATAAAATTCTGAGCACAAAAAAATATAAAAATCTGAGTTATCCATATCGTCATCATGAAGCGTCTGACTATAGGCACAAAGGACCAAATTTAACGAAAAAAGTAATAGCTTACTGGTAAGTCGAAAATTAAAATTCATTCTATAATCGAAAATTCGTAAAAGAAATGCTCTCTTTTTAATAAGTAAGTAAAAGATGTAATTTATTCTCATTTCAAGTAAATTACTGAAGCAATTATCGAAAGATGATGTATTATGGGACAAGTTCGATGTATCGGGAGACTTTTTCTATTCGACACGTCTGCAATATGAATTATACGGTAACGTTTTAAAAGCCATTTTCGTAATTCATCAAAATAGTAAAGAAGAATTTCTAGGTGAGTTAAATAACGTCGATTTTTTGCACTCGCCATTGATCTGATTAATTATTCGAAAAATATGTCTGATTGTATATCTTGTAGCGTATTTTGAAAAGTTATACGTGAAAATATTCACTTTTCCGAAATCCGGCCGAAAAGTAAAAGTTGTTGTGGTGAAACAGATTAAAAATGGTCAGCAAGCAATAGATAATTTTCGACCGCCGCTTCAGGGCTTGAGGTAAAAGAATCATCATGTTCAAATTATTTAGCTTAAATTTAACTCAATTCTACTGTACATTAGAACCAGACGATCAACATCAAGAGCTCCTACCAATACTTTGGACAACCCAGCTTTCGAATCTCTTCTAAATAATTCCGGTAGAGATGTTCCGACTACGGCTGAAATTCCTCCCCCTAGGACAAGAATTCCACCGATTCAACCAGCGGTACAACTCGGTCTGGAAGAAGTTCCAATGTTTATGGCAGAAATTCCTTCGTATCGTCCACAACGTAGACCTGTAGATGAAAATTTAACGGCGATTGATCCTGAAGAGCAGCAAAGAAGATGGGAATTAGCGCATCGAATTGGAGTTTATCAAGGTTGTTACTAAATTTTATTGAGAACATAATTTGCAAATTTTTAAGCAATATTAAGTATAAACTACAAATTTGTTCGCAGAAGAGCCAGAAACCAGTCGCGTTAGTTCTAGACCAACTGTGAGTTACATTATTTGAAATCTTTCGCGACCTTTATAATGAATCAAATAGGTATAAAAATACGAATCTATGAATTGTAATGTTTAGGGTCGTACCTCGAAAAGAAGTACCAGAGAATACAATGAAATTGAATGCGAACGATTGATAACTTTTGCACGGTACAGTTGAGTTTTATTTTGGTTTAATAACTTTGAAATAGTTAATTAATTTATTGTTTTATTTTAGGGAATGTGGATGTGATACCGCGGTGAGTTTTTCAATGAGCTTATTTTTAAAAAAAAAAACTTACTTTCACGTAAAGTATGTAGGTACTAATCCGTGTATTTTATCGAAGGGTTATGAACATATCCAAGATCCTGAAGAATTAAAGAGAATAATAGAAGAAGACACAATGATACCTAACATTCCACGTACCAGAACGAGTGGTATTTTGTCTGACGAATCGGACGATATTCCTCGTACATTTCAAACAAAAGCGGAAGTACATCCAATTCCAGTCGAATTTCGAACTCCTGAACATGTTCCTCAAATTGTTGAAGCTGAAAGAACTTTGTTCAGCCAAGTTCAAGTAGTTATCCTAAATTTTTAATTTTTCATCGTAGCTGTGAGTAGAATTACATCAAAATTACGTTTTCGCAGACTGCCAGAGTGAGTCCGGCGATTGATGGACGTTCATTTCAAACAATAGCGGATGTACATCCAATTCCAGCCGAGTTTCGAATTCCTGAACATGTTCCTCAAATTGTTGAAGCCGAAGGAACTTTGTTCAGCCAAGTTCAGGTATAGTTATCCTAAATTTTTAATTTTTCGTCGTAGCTGCGAGTAGAATTACATCAAAATTGAGTTTTCGCAGACTGCCAGAGCAAATCCGGTGATTGATAGACATGTTGATGCTGGTACTGCAATAGAGATAGATCAGCCAGCACTTATTCGTCCTGTTCCTGAAAACATATTGGCCGAACTAGTAGAAAGAACGAGTACTCAAATTGAAGGTTTGTATTAGGTTCTTATTTCAGTTCAAAAATTACGTTTTTTTTATTTTTTCAGGTACATATCTGACGTTTTAGTTGTAATTAGAGTTAGACAAACATTTTCTGAATTTCTTGAAAGATTCGAAAATTAAATAATAGATATCGGTAGAGTTTTACTGTATTGTACCATATTATAAAACTTGCTCTATCGAGCAACGTTGTACGTAAAAGCTAGAAGTAAAACTGATGATTACAAAGATGGAATGAAGATAGCTCTGTGCATCAGCAATATTACAATATCTTCTCCTACAGAATGCGGTGTAATGCTAATTTTCCAGCATCGAAGTAAAACTGATTTTTTTTTCTTTTTAGAACGAAATCGTGAAATGATTACTGCAGGACAAACAATTGCAGATTTATTAATTCAAGGTTCAGCAACCGAACGTGAGGTGCCACCTGCGATTATGAGAGCAATTGAACAACGAGGATCCATTTTGGAATTACCATTATATGATATTCCTATTAATTTAGAACAAGTACCTACTTACCGAAATTATTTTAAAATATTCGGATTAAGGTTGCATGGATAAAATAATTTCTAATTCAATTTTCAGAGGACTGCGGTACGGTCTACGCCTCGTCAGATTGACGATATATGGAAAGAAGATGAAGTTACTATATTACCGGTTAAACAAATGATTGTTTTTTAAAAAATGAATTACAAAAATATAAATTCTTATCGTCGTATTAATTCTGTAGGTGAGAAAACCGCGAGCTAAAAAGAAGAAACCACCTTTTTACGGTAATCAGGCTATGGACAATCGATTGAATAGGATTATTAAGCCTAAAGTAATATCAACTACCTACTTTTTTTGTATTGAATTAGAATTATCACCATAATTTAAAAAAAAAAAATGTTGTTAATTCAGACGTACATATCGCATGCCGAAAGACTTCAAAATTCTGTAGAGCTCCTCCGTCATCCATTTAATCGTTTTCTGCCATTTGATGAGTACGAACCAAACGAGGATAAGATTGAATTGATTCGTCGTTTTGATGTAAGTATTAATTAAATTAGTTACAAAATATAATTTTTTTTAGATGCTGGAGAAAATAATCACTCAACTATTATTTTTAGGTCGTGCACGATGAATTACCAAATTGTTGCAATATGTTGGGTGATTTGTAAGTTAGAAAATTAAATTTCAATACCAATCAACTTGATTTAAAAGAATGAATAATTTTATAAATATTTTCATTCGTAGGTTATGCGGGCTATTTGAACAGGTTGACGATATGTACATTGAAGGTAAATAAACCCTATATGATATTTAAAGAATAGGTACCTATTTACCATAGGGGGAACTAATGAGGGCTTAGCCCCCCTGGCGAGGAATTAGCCCCCCTGGCGAGGAATTAGCCCCCAAGCGAAATTTAAAGCATAAGAAAATTAATTTCTATTTGAATTAGCCCTCTTTGATAACTGAAATGTTGGAAAAAAATGTGAAATTTCTGCTTAAAAATGTATTGGCTGGGGTCAATCCTAAAATTTTGCCCATTTTAATTGTCCATTTTTCATGTATGAGTTTTAGACATTTTGTCAGACTTTTTTTAGACTTGAAAAATTTCAACTTTATGGACTTGAAAAAATTTCTTGACGATGAGTTTTAGAAATTTTGTCAAACTTTTTTGAACTTTGAAAAATTTTCAGATTTTAATTGACTTTTTGAGCTTGAAAAATGTCTTAGATAAGATAATGCTAACTTTTAGACATTTCGTCGGACAATTCAGACATTTTGTCAGACTTTTCTGAACTTAGAAAATGTTTAAAAACTCAAATTAATTTTTGGACTTGAAAAATTTCAAAAAAGTTCAAATCAGTCATTTTGTCAAACTACTTTTTACCTAATATTGATTTTTAGACATTTTGTCAGACTGTTTTGAACTTGCTGACTTTTAGACACTTTTTCAGACAAACAAGTTATATATGTATTTACTTTTTCAACTTAGAAAATTGAGTTTTAAACATTTTGTTTGACTTTTTTGGACTTTGAAAAATTTTCAGATCTCCATTGACTTTTTGGGCTTCGAAAATTTCAGATAATAATACTGACTTTCAAACATTTTGTCAGATAAACAATTGAGACTTTTTGAATTAAGAAACTTTTAGAAATCAGGGTCATTTTCTGATATTTCGTCAAGCTTTTTTGAACTTGGAAAATCTAAAAAAACTAAAATTATAATTTTTGAACTTGAATTTCTATTTTATGGACTTGAAAATTTTTAAGAAAGTTTAACTCAGACATTTTGTCAGAAAGCTTTTTACTTAATGTTGATTTTTAGACATTTTGTCGGACTTTTTTGAATTTGGAAAATTTTACAGATTTCTACAGACTTTTTGTGATTGGAATTGGATTTTGAAAATTTTTCACAAAATTCCATTATGAAATTCAATTACAAAAATCCGTTACGATTATTTTTGGATATTTTGTCAGGATTTTTTTGACTTTTGCACATATATTCTTTCGAAACTAATACTCATGTCGCGTTCTAATTTTCAAATATATTGTTTCAATTTCAGAAAACGAATGCGAAATAAGAGTTGAAAATTTGGTAAGCAAAAATAACTTTTTTTTTTAAATCTCGACCAGTATATAAAATTTTCCTCGTTTTATAGAGAGAATTCGCGCGTTTTTCACTCAACCCAGCTCTACGACCAACTCCAGCTATTTTCCAAAACGAAGAACCACCGCAAAGAAACTTACATCACATCGACAACATAATTCCGACAATACAAGTACAACAACCGATTGAAGATATTGCTCAAATTCCGGCTCAGATTTCAATAAATCTGCCACAAATGGAAAATATCTCATCGAAAACTCCCATACCAGAGCCACGTGCATCCATGCGTTCATCCCTTAGGGATCTACGTCGAACTCGAGGTTCTCCCTTGATCGAAGGAGCACCGCAAAGAACTTTACAACCCACCGACAGCAACATGACAGAGTTACTAAAGCTCGTTTTACGAGTACCAGACCTGATTGAAAATAATCTTCAGATTCCCGCTCGAAGTTCGATAAATATGCCACAAACGGAGGACATCTCGTTGAAAACTCTTGCACAAGAAGTACCTAGTGCTCTATCAAGACCATCGATTCTTCAACCACCGGAAATTAATGTTGTAGAAATAATAGAACGAGAAAAGATTACCGAAGTGGTAGTTCCTCAAAGATCACGAAAAATCTTAGGTAAGGGTATCGTGGACGTAGCCCAAATACCCGAAGAATTCCAACTACAACAAAGAGAACAAATCTCGATGTTACCTCGAACCGATCTTATTACGGAAATCGTACCACATGCTGAACTCCATCAGACTTCAATTTTACCTCAAACTGGTCCTCTGATGGAAATTGCACCAGCTGTTCCGGTTCAAGAGTCATTCGAAGAATACATTGATCCGAAAAGATCGAGGTAATTTCTAAAAAAAATCCACTTCGTTGTTTCGTTTTTAATCTCGTAATTTTTATTCTTTTTTTTTTAGAATACGTATTAATGGAGATGATGTGATGAACATGTTGGCATATTTGTCGTCTCTACAGTCAGGAGCACCGGTTTGCTTTACTGCGCTGTGTCCTCAACGGAGTACAGACAAGTTTACTACAGCGTGTGTTTTTGGAATATTATTAGGTACGTATGTTGAAAAGTTTTATATTACATTAAAGTACCTATTTTACTAAATTTGAGCAAAAATTGAATCGTATTAATATTCCCTAATAGGTTTGGGCGGTAGGAAATTGATAAACCTCGATCAAAAACGGAAGAATTTTAATCCAAAAAATGTATGGATTTCTCTGCCTGGATATACAAGTTCTGGAACCGATGATACTGATTCTGATTTTCCAGCCTTTGCCATTTTTAATTAATTTATTATATTTTGCATTTTGCGTTTTAAAAGTTTCATATTATGAATTTATTTTTCAAGTAATTTTATTACCTGCGCTTTTTTATGACGTTTCTTTATGAACTTGAAATTTTTTGCATGTTCTTATTTTCGTTTTTTGAATGATCTTTATTAGTCGATAATTATTTAACGTGAAAAAAATTGATTACCTCAATTTGTGATATAAACTCGACTTTCATGTCTGACTGAAGTTTGTCTTTCTTAATTTATTTTCATGAGTCGAGCGTTTATGTTTAGATTATTTATTTTATTCCTGTTTTTTATTTTTACTGCAATATGTATTCTCGATATTTCTAAGAGACAATCTGAATTGGTGATTTTATTCGACATTTAAGAAATTATTCATTAGTCATCACCTTTTGGTGTAGGTACTTCATTCCTATTGGTAGTTTCTATTTATGACTGATTTCGTTTTTTTTTTAATTTATTGGTTTGAACTTTTGTATTTTTGTATTATTTTTTCCCCATTTTATTTAACAATACTGTCGGTAGTTTTGAAGAATACTTCTTTGTGAGTTGGTAATTCAATTTTATGTCTATTTTATGGCCAACGTCGGCTTTGTAGTTCGTACTTCTGTGAGGGAATTTCTCATTTTTTCTATCTAATGTACATTATTTTTATAAAAATTACCAAAAATTATTTTTATAAATTGATAATTTTATTCAAACTTTTTTAAAAATATTTATTTCATTCGTATGAATTTTAATTCGAATTTTTTATGATAATTTCCGGTCGTTATTTTCCTATGACTGATTTCGTCATTTTTAATTTATTGATTTTAACTTTTTTATTTTTGTGTTATTTAATTTTCTTTTTTTTTAAATTCTATTTTATAATACCGTAAGTAGTTTTAAAGCTTCAATGAATACCTCAAATTTGTGAGTTGATAATTCAATTTTATTCCTATTTTATGACCAATGTCTAGTTTGTAGTTCGTACATCTGCGATTGAAGTTGTAATTTAAGTTTTTTTCTAATGCGCAATATTTTTATAAAAATTATCAAATATGATTTTTATAAATTTATAATTTTATTCTATTTGTATGAATTTTAATTTTAATTTTTCAAGACTAATTTTTGGTCGTTATTTTTTACTATTCATAGGTTTGGAAATTTTTTCTCTTTTCCCCATTCATGTTCCTAAATGATTTTTACATTTTAATAATTTTATTCAAACTTTTTTTTAAATATTTATTTCATTCATATAAATTTTAATCCGATTTTTTTTTATGACCCCTACGATCGATTTCGTTTTTTTTTATTTTATTGATATAATTTATATAATTTATTTATTTATTTATTTATTTATTTATTTTTTTTTTTTACAATGTAATTCAATTGTATTCCTATTTTATGACCAATGTCTTGTTTATAGTTCGTACTTCTGTGAGGGAAGTTCTAATTTAAATTTTTTTCCAATGCACAATATTTTTATAAAAATTATCAAAAGTGATTTTTATAAATTCATAATTTTATTCGTTTATTTCATTTATATGAATTTTTTACGACCAATTTTTGGTCGTTATTTTTACTATTCATAGGTTCGGAATTCTTTTCATATGTTTTTCATTCCAATAGGTACCTCAAAAAAACTACCTAATTTATTTATTAATTATTAAGCTACGAACTGAATATGCGTTCCTATTAATTATAATGCGAATTTAAAATGTTTTCCAATTTTTATTTAATATTAGAATCTATCTGATACTTTTCAACTCAGATGTAAAAAAATATTCGCTCAACTCGAAATTTTTAAAATAAACACATTTTTCAACGATTTTATTTCATTTTCAATTAACAAATATGCACTTTACGAAATGAAAAAAAAAAAGGTCATCAAAGAAAAAGGTTGAAATTTCGCGTCAAAATAAAAATAAAGTCACTACACACAAAAAAACATTCAACATAATGAGAAAAACTCTTCAAGCGAAGTATAAATACATTAAACACATACATTAGAGATGCGAAGTAGGTATCAAATTATCAATTATTCTCCAAATGTCAGTACTTTGGAAAAAAGCATCACTACAATATCGATACTTGTCATTAATCATAATTCTTCGAACGTAATCATTCCAGAAAATTTATTGCATAAATCGAATACCTAATGACAAAATTCTTCCAACTTTAAATGCCCTAAATCTTTATCAAGGCATTTTCCATCAATTTTCAAACACGAAGCATACATCAGACCAAGTGAAACATACAATTGACAATTTGTAAAAAAGAAAAAAAAATTACAATAATCTAACAGACGAAAAAAAAATCGCGATGCTGGCAAATGCCTACTTTACAACATTATTGTTTTGAAATGAAAAAAGTTACGATATTTCCAAGCAATTTAGTAATCGATACTACTTGACCACATCGATCGCAATATTGATCCTTTTCGCATCCCTAATCACAAATTGATAACAAATCACAACAAACTTTCAATAATTCAATAAAGGTAACTAAATTCAACGAAAATACTATTTTCAAATAGTGGATGGATTCACTGATTCTCCGGCCATATCACCAGTAGTAATTTTCTGCTCTTGGATAACCACTTCAGGTAATAGCTTCGGCTAAAAATGAGTAATTTGTTATAATAAAGCAATATGAAAACAGATACTCGTTATATTTATCGAAAATGAAATACTAATCACCTGTAAAATAATATTCCTAACTGTTGGCGTTTTATTTGACAAAGGAGGCGATACGACGCCGACGATCGCTCTTGCAGAAGGTTGCATTCCAGTAGGGCAGTAAGAGTCTTGAGCTAAACATAGAACGATGAATTTGATACAGTTGTAATTAACAAAGAAAATATGTAATTTGATATCGGTATAGATAGGTATAAATCTTTGAAAGACTTACTTGGCGAATTAACACCGCTCAATTGATTGTGCTGATGATGATATTTGATAGCGTTAACTCGTCTATGACATATAACGCCGCCAGCTATTTCTCCTCGTTTGGGACGAGGCTGCTCTACAGGTAATACTCTTCTTCTCTTTTTAGGTAATTTTGATCGAGCCTTTAATTAAACAACGAAATACAAACATAATTAATGCGATCTTGTTCAATAAGAATAACAAGTCAAGAATGGATAGGTTAAAATGGGAGACGTTGGAGGAGGTGCAATTCTCACCTTATATCTTTAGAATTTCGAAAACTAAGAAATTTTCGGGTACAATTATTAAATGAGTGATCGATTAATTGATATAATTGATCGTAATCGACAAGATATGGGATTTAAACGTAGTTGATTCGAATAATGACAAAATACCAATTTTTACGATATCCTTATCTCAAACAATCTGCCATTGAATCCGAGTTCAACGTCTTACAACTGAATGCAAATTGAAAAATAATATAGTCCTGCGATAGAAAAGTTGTCGAAAATATGTACCTAATTATACTTTTGGAGCTGATTGCGAAAAAAAAATGAAAAGAATCCTCACGTGAGGTTTCTTTACAAAATTATTTTTTTGAGAAAAAAAATTTATCTATTTTTCATCATTTTGAACTAAAAAAAATTGATTTTGTTAGCGAGGTAAGGGTCCTATAAAAAAAAATAAAGAAAGAAACAAAATTGTAGGGCGTGACATTTCCTTTTTCTAGTGGGCAATTAGATTTTTTCTGGAGGCGTAGTTTTCGAGATATTTACGATGAAAAATTAGAGTTGCAATGCTCCTGCTTGAAAATGATTTTACCTCAATTTCAATGATAATCGATGACTGGTAATGACTAATTTTGGCCCAAAAGATACGTAAAATTACCTATTTTAACGCAAAAGAGAAAATGTTTTGATATGTCTAACATTTTGTAAAAATGAGTTGTTAAAAAAAAAAAAAAAATGAAAAAAAAAAAACATTTTGTGTCAATTTTATGAAGACGAAGCTAACAATTACTTTCACAGCAACATTTGTGAACTACATTTTCAATTGTTTCTTTGAGTAATTTTTGTCAAAAAACAATTTTCTAAACTTTTCTTAATAAAACGTGTTTTTTTGACAATTTTTCAAAGAAATCAGTTTTCGGCATTTTTTAAAGGATTTTTTTTTTCAAGTAATTTTGCAACAACAAAATTTTTAAGAACTTTTTTGAAGAATTATTTCTGAATAATGAATTTTTAATAATAATTGACACAAATTTTTTCCAAGGAATTTTTTTTTGGAGCATTTTCTTCTTGAAGAATTTTTTAAGTGGGAAAATGTTTAGATTTTAATTTTTCAATAACTTTTTTGATGAAATGTTTTCTTCGGAGAATTTCTCTAAAATGAAGTAGCTTTCATGGCTTTTTAATTTTTTTTCTGTTTTCTACTGCTACAAACTTTTTTATAATTTTTTTCTCAACAAATTCATTGAGAAGACTTTTGTTGAATTTTTTAATTACAGTTTTTTTCGAGGGAACTTTCAACTTGTTAAAAGAATAGAAAAAGAAATACTCTTTGAGAGATTTTTACGAAAAAAATTGTGTTGTACCTACCTACACTTTTTTATGGGTGGTTCGCGAGTTTATTTCTTCATACTTATGCGAAGTTGTGAAGTAAAATAGAGTTTTAAAATTTTTTTTAACCAACAATTAGAATAAAAAAAAACAAAAAGACAAACAAATTACGAAAAATTAAATAAATGAGTATTTTTTAGCACTGTAATTGGGTCTGAGAATAGTTTTGAATGAAATTTTAAAAAGTTGCGTTTGAAAAGAATGTCGAAGAGTTTAATTTTGAACAAAATTTTAATAAATTGTGTTCAACAAAATAGTAAAGAGTTCAGGGTTACATAAAATTTTAAAGAATTTTGTTTAAACAACAATTATGTTTGAAAATTTTTATAAAACATTTGCATTGGAACAGAATTTCAATGGAATTTAACAAAATTTAAATGAAACTGACTCAGAACCGAATTATGAAGAAGATTATCTCAAACAAAATATTAAATAAAAATATTTGAAAAAAAAAGAAAAAAAATGGGTTCAAACTGAATTATGTTAAATCAAATTTCAAATGAAATTTGAAAAGATTGTGAGAACCTTCTGTGAATTTTATCCGGTTACCTATTTTTTTTTAACCAAAAACTTGCATAAAAAGGCAAAAAGATCGAAAATAATGATAATAATTAGTAAAAAAGTGAAATAGCGTCAAAATGATGACAATCTTGAAATTAATGAACATTTTCGAGCCCTAGAGTTGAATTTTCCAACTGTCAGTAAAAATATTTCGAAAACTAACTAAATCTCTCAGGGGGGCGGGGGAAATAATCATTACGTAAAAAGGAAATTTTATGCTCTACAATTTTGTTTCTATTCATTTTTTTTGTACGAATCTTAATTCGCTCATAAAATCAATTTTTCAAGTCAAAAAATACAGAATTTTTTCGAAAAAATGTAGTTTTTCAGTGCAACAATAGGCGAAAAGTTTGCGGTATTTTAAATGAAAAGTTATAAGAATCGATCAGGCTGTAAAAATACAGTTGTTTTTTCAGATAAATCTATTTTTTGGGCAAACTAGGGATCCTGAGAAAAAAATTAATAGAAACAAAATCGTAGGACGAAACATTTTTTTCTCCTTAAAATTATTCATTCTTCCTGGAGGGGGCTTAGTTTTCATGCAAGGTGTCTACTAAATTGTAAGCATAAAAATTCGGACTTTTTTCGTTTTTTTCGTGCAATTTTTGAAAAAATTTTATGTCATTTTAAAATTTTCCTGCGAGCCTCCCCCCCCCCCTGTATATTATTGTGCGTACTTTTCGGGTCATTTTTCGAATTTTTTTATATAAAGAAAGGAAGGAGCAAAAAACGTTGAAAATAAATTTGGTTCATACTTTGAAAGGCTGAAATTTTAACATCTTTTCCAACATTTCTGTCATCAAGAAGGTCTAGACTACTTGACTCCCCCCCCCCCCCCCCCCCCCCAATATCAAGAAGGTCTAGACTACTTGACCCCCCCTCCCCCCCTCCCTCCCCCATATACTACTGATTCAAATGATTCAAAGGACGGCTGGTTATCCGAAAAAACATTCGATCTTGTGTAAAATTCTGAAAAATCTTTCAAAGTTGAAATTTTATTTTTTTTCAATTTAAATTTCAATTGAAGGAATATTTTTGAAAAACCGGTTTTATCAAAATTTTTTGGTTTTTGGTTACATTTCGTGCTATTTTCGTTATTTCGTGCTCATTTTCTAAATTTGTGCTTTTCGTGCCTGGTAGACACCCTGTCGTGATAGCATAAGATGGAAAATTACAGTTACATTTTCAAACTTTCGACAAAAGTATCTCAAAAACCAAACTACCAAGCAAAAAAATTAAACACTGCCTACGCAAAAGAGAAATTCTACACTCTGTAATTTTTATTTTTATTTTTTTTGTAGAACGGTTAGTTCGCTCATCAAATGGGCTTTTAATGTCGAACATTGTTTAAAATTTTCAAAGAAAATATTGTAAAAGCTCTTTTCCAAAAAGGCACGAATCAATTTTTTTTCAAAAAAAAAATTCATGGCTGACTTGGTTAACTTTGCATTCGGAAACCAATTATTTTTTTAATCGCTGGTAACCCTAGAATTTTTTTTGACTTGGTATTTTTTGGGAAAAAGCTCTTCATTTGTGTTGTGAAAAATCCTTGGATGATTGAAAAAAAGTACCTACCTAATATCATTTTAGAAATATATGCTAAAAAATTGATCAAAATCACCCTACAGAATCGAAACAACTTTCAAAAAGTTTCAAAATGTAGGACTGTGAAATAATCTCTGCTGCATTCGAATATTTCACGACGAAATTTGGCCAAATAATACTTATCAAACCCAAATCCAAAAATTTAATTTGAATTTGATGCGCCTAGATCGAACAAAAAATCATCTTTGGTGATTTTTGAATCTTGATTAATTATAATTAAATCGAGAATTTTAATCATTGCATCGAATTAATTTCACTAGATATATTTACACCTAATCTAGCCTGAACGAACTTCGAACTGACTAAATCAAAATTTTGATGACATTTTAAAAATTTCCAGCAAATTTTTTGCATAAATTTTCATCCATGTATTTTCTATTACGAAACCAAATCAAATTCAACATAATTTCTGCAATTTTAGCTTCAAAGTAAAAACCCTCTTTTCATAGTACTTAATTGTTTTTCCAACATTTGAATTAACTCGAGTTATTTTCCAAAACTATTATACATATTTCAGCAAAGACACCTTAAAGGTACACCACGTAATACAACTTTGAACCTTGGGTAAAATTTAATCGCATTTTAAGTATACAAAAACTTTTATTTCTTCAATTTTAGCAATCATTGGTTCTCAAATTCCCTCCTCGCAAAAGTTAAAATTATTATAAAATGTGTACAGACATAGTTGAAAATTTCTAAGGTAATTTTATGAAGTTATGCCCAAGGGTATAATATCTAATTGACAACTATATATGTGTAATTGATTCGGCACATAAAACCTAAGACACGGGTAGGTAAAAATTCACGCATTCCAGTTAATCATACGAATATATTTTGAAAGTTGTTCAAAGTTCATACTAAATTTCCAACAGCTACGAGGCTAGAAAGTTGCTACCTATCTAATTAATGTAACGCTACAAACACACTTAATGCACGTACATGTTTCCATTTGAAACTAACGAAGAAATTGTGTACCTACGAAGGTACATTATACAGTACATCGTACGTAACGTACGTACAAGTTCCCTACGTACATTTTCTTTTCATCACATATTTCGTGTACGTATAAACGTATAAAAACAAACCCATCTATATCTAGTTACCCAGAAGACGGAATTACTCACTTGTGTATGCGAGTAGAACATAGAAAAATTAGATACGATCACAGGAACAGGTAGTGCAATCGTTAATACTCCGGCTAATGCACATAAAGCTCCGACAAACATACCGACGTAAGTTTTAGGGGCCATATCTCCATATCCTACTGTTGTCATGGTGACAATAGCCCACCAAAGGCCTTCGGGTATGCTTTTAAAATCATTGTGCGGATTGGTCTGAAACAAAGCTCACGATTTATATGTAATCTTAAAACGGATAATTAAAAATTAATCTGTTAAACGATCAACCGTCGTATTAGTGGAGTGAAAATCTTTCCAAAATTTCATCACATAAAACTTTCACCTCTTGTTTGAAAAAAAATACCTTTTTCAAGATTCGAATAGGTACCTTAGCTACCTGCGTAGTACAATTAGTGCAATTATGAAAGCTTTACAGACGCAAAAATGATACGGCGTAGTAACGTTCGGAGGTAAACACGTTGAAAAAATGCCTTCCAGAATTTCAATTTGTTTGTGAAAAATACCACGTCGCCACGAGTAATCGTATAATTGAATCCATCTTCAAAGGAAATTCAAATGTCGTAGAATACAGCCGCACGTTGCTTATGTCAGTAATGAAGTATAGAAATTAATTTCCCCAGCAACCGTGTACCCAGCTCGACGTAATTTAGTCGACATGAATGGCTCTTTTGTGCAATAACTGGACATTTACCTAGCTATTTAAAACGAATCCATTGACCGAGTGACAATTTCGTTAAAAAGTTCATTTCTTTAATCAACTCGCCCGAAAATGAGTCGAAATAGACCCAGGAACTCGAACGAGAAAAAAACCCTGAAATGTATTTCTTTGTCCGAAATTAATTACAAATAGTCTAAGCGGTGAGGATAGGTATATTTTTTTTTTTTGAACACCAGTTGATTGTGGTTTTTCTTTTAGTATGAACCAAAAGAAAATTTTGGCGAAGGGGATCGTCAAACATGAAAAAAATTTAAAAAATTGCAGAACAAAAAATGATGAATTCTTAATACTCTCTACAACTTTTGTTTCAAGTTTTTTGTCGTATCGCGATTTTTTACTGCAACGTATCTAATTTTTTTGGGGACACCCGGGTGAAAAAATTTGCTGAATTGACGATATGAAAAAAAGTTTCGAACAAAAGTTGTAAAATGTTGAAAATCATTAATTTTTTATTCAATAATTTTTTTTATATATGGAAATGAGGAAGAAATATTCTTCTGAAAATGAAAAAATTCTGCCAATTAGGCACATTCCCTACTTGCTACCTGGAAACCAACTTCGAATTTCAGTTCAGGAGGTTCGAATTGGGTGAAGAACACTCCCTGGACCCCCTCATTATAGACGGACACAATGTCATCATGTCTTGTGAAATGTCTAAAAGGCAAATTTTGAGACAATCTAAATTTTTCTAAGATCAAAAGTCAACTGAGCACTTGAAAAAAATTGCAGCATCAAAAAAGTTCAGAATTTCTGGAATTTTCCAAGCCCAAAAAATCGTTTGAAATCTGAAAAAAAAATTCCAAATCCAGAAAGTCTAAAATAGCTTCAAGAAGTCTGGTTGACAAAATTGGTAGTAGTAGATATTTTACAAATTGAACAAATTTTCATATCATGTTTTTTTGCTCAACTTCAAAATTTAAAAAGGCTATAAAAATAATTTAAAATCAAAAAATTATTTTTTAAAAAAGTCCACACCATTTCCATAGTACTCGTGAATTTATAAAACATGGGATATACTTTTGTTCATTGAATTTTTCAAGTCCGCAGGTAAAGTCGTGATATTTGAAATTTTCTTAAAATTTTCCAAGTCTAAAAAGTCATTTGAATTCTGAAAAATTTTCCAAGTCCAAAAAAGTCTGACAAAATATCTAAAAGTCAGCGTAACGGATTTTTTGTGAGTGAATTTCGTAATGGAATTTTTTTGAAAAATTTTCGAAATCCAACTTTAAGTACAAAAAGTCAGTAGAAATCTGAAAAATTTTCTAAATTCAAAAAAGCCTGACAAAATGTCTAAAAGTCAGCGTTAGGTAAAAAGCTGTCTGACAATATTCTGATTCGAACTTTTCTTGAAATTTTCCAAGTACAAAAATTCATTTGAATTCATAAAAAAATCTTATGTCCAAAAAAGTTTGACAAACTGTCTGAAAGTCATCGTAATGTCTGAAATTTTCTAAATTCAAGAAGTCTGACTGTCAAAATATCGGAATGTGACCCTGATTTCTGAAAATTTTTCAAGTTCAAAAAGTCTAAATTGTTTGACTGACAAAATGGCTTAAAGTCAGCTTGTAAATTTGTGAATTTCTATGCGAACTTTTTGCCTTTCAATTTGAAATTTTCCAGGTTCAAAAAGTTGATGGAAATCTAAAAATTTTTCAAAGTTCAAAAAAGTCTGACAAAATGTCTAAAAGTCATCAATCATTATCATGGAATTTCATCAGGTTTTTCGCCGAATTATTCATAGCAAAAGCATATCCTACGCTAAAAAAATTTCAATAGACCCTTTGGAGTTGAAAAATTATAGAAATTTTAAACGACAGAAGTACGTAGGTTGTAGAATAGTTCAACAATTTGTTAGAAATATAAAAAAATTTCAAGTCCAAAACTTCTAATGTCTGATAAAGTCCAAATCATTTTCCGGTTTAAAAAGTCAGCTGCCCACCTTGAAATTTTCCAATCACCTATGAAAAATGAATCGAAATTTCATCTAAAAGTCAGCAAGTTCAAAAAAATTTCATAAAATGTTTACAAGTTGGCGTTAAATGAAAATCTGTCTGATAATATTCTGATTTGAACTTTTCTTCAAATAATTCTTAAAAAATTTCCAAGTCCAAAGAAGTCTGACAACATGTCTGAAAGTCAGCGTGATCTTTGAAATTTTCCAAATCCAAAAAGTCAGTGGAAATCTGAAAATTTTTCTAACTGCAAAAAGTTTAACAAAAAGTCTAAAGTTATCAAATTCAAAAAATTCTACAAAATGTCTAAAATTCAGCGTTAAGTAAAAAGGTGTCTGACAAAATGTTCTGATTTGAACTTTTCTTCAAATTGTTTGCCTGACAAAATGTCTAAAAGTCAAGACTATCAAGTTCAGAAAGTCAGTCGAAATCTGAAAATTTTTCAAATAGTCGAAAAAAGTCCAACAAAATGTCTAAAAATCAGCGTGACAGAATTTCGTGTCGGAATTTCGAAACGCTTTTTGCAGGTTTAGTCATCGCGAAGCATATCCTATGTTAAAATTCAATCGCAGGAATAAATAGTAGGTACTTACTGTGAAAAATGAACAATTTTTGTCATGTTCATTTTTTGCCTGAAATCAAAATTGAAGGAGCTGTAATTCTCGAAGTAAGTTAAAAACTTCAAACTTTTAAAAAATTTTGCTTTTTATGTTATTTAGCCCTTTCAATTTTGATTTTGGACGAAGGCGAAAAGTGTTCATTTTTCAAAGTATATACTTCCTATTCATTTTAGTGATCGATTTTTTTCAGAATTGTTTCATTTCAAATTATTTTTATAGCCCCTTCAATTCTGAAATGACACAAAAAGGCATATTTTGAAAATTTGTTCAATTTTTAAAATACTACCTATCCCCATACTGGAAAATTGATTTTGATCCTATTTTTTTCAAAAAAATTGGCCCTAAATGTTTGAGATAGGCAACATATTCATTTGAAGTTTTTTTTTTTAGTGGGACCCTGTTGTATCCAAATCTCGTGTTTGGCTCCCAGAACACTCTGCATGTGTAAAAGTAGAGGTGTTTCCCTTCCTAAACCTAATGAAATTTTTGATGACCCCCTTCTCCAAAATTTTCACTTCGTTCATACTGAAACAAAAACCACATGTCAACCCGTGTTCAAAAAATAAGTAGGTACACCTACCCTATTTTTTTCACGACTAAACCCATTGTTCACTAACTGCAAACTTTAGTCCCAAAGAAAACAATTTTTCCGCATCCCCCAATCCAATTCAAACAGTTAGTCCAACAAGCAACCGGAAATTACAAACATTGTTGGATATTTGAATAAAGCAACACCTATCTGTACGTAAACTGGGCAGCCTTTAATCGTAAACGAAATCTACGTAGCTCCGTTCCTTTCGTCAGATTAGAACAGACCACGATGCCATTTCAACGAACGAAAGAACGAGCCGAAGATTTAAATATTTCATCGTAAATGAACCACCATCGGCAGCAACTTTCAATATTTTACCAACACCTGTATACAGTGAAAAGAATTGTCACCGCTTTTTTAGATATTCTTCGAATATTTTAATAATATAACTGGAAATTCGTCGTGTCGGAGTGGCAACGGTTAAATAGAAATATTTTATGAAAAGCCAGCTATTCCTTTTTTTTATATACGCACTCGTGACGTAATAAAATCCTACTTTCGATACGTATAACGCGCGTATTCTACATTTAAATGAAAAATTTCCCGCATTCCGAATCCAAATTAATATTGACAACGAGTTACATAAAAAGAGAAATATTACTCGAAAAAACCAAAATAATACACGCGAATTTTGAATTCGTATAGGGGGAAAAAAAGCTGAACAAGCATATCACATTTACCATCATTACGAATTGAAAAAAAAAAAGGAATGAGAACTTTTGCCATTTCAAAATAAACAAGCCATTCTCTTACTTTCTTCAGGTATTCTACGGTTTTGCCGATGTTAATTCAACAAGAAAGAATTTTCACCTGAGGGGGTGCTCTTGAATTAATAGGACGTGCAGTACAGGACGTTATTTAATTAAAACCGCTTCTTCGTACTTGTATATGTCTGAATAGATAGCGAGACAGAGCAAGCGGGCAAAAAAAAGAGTAGAAAGTGAAATTTGTTAATGTTCAAATAAGCGGAATAAGTGTTAGTTTTTCATTTAATCGGGCGTAAGAAAAATTATAAAAAAAAGTTAGCCAACAAAAAGTACCTAAAATTTATAACGGAACCTAATAAAAAAGAAAACAACTTTTAAAACAGAAATAACGTTCGACGTTATTCAAAGTTTTTCGTTAAGAATTTCAACAATTGGAAATTTTTAAGAGCTTCGTTTAAGAATTTCTTATTTGAAAACTTCCCTTTCTCGAGCCAACAAGAATTTCACTAGTCTATGGGTAGGTACTAGGTATAGTTCAAAGTATCTTAAATATTAAGTTGGTAATGAAAGAGTCGAACAGTGATATAAGGGTTTTTTTCTTCCAACGAAGATGAAACTTTCCTCTTCGCTTTTTTTACCGGGCGCTGCGGTGATACGATAGGATACTCGAAAAGCATGATTTTTCCACAAAAGAATAGTCCGTAACACTTTCACCGGTCGGGTATTCATTTTATAAAAAAATTTAATTTTCTAGTAACAAGTTGCGGTTTTAAAGAAGAAAAAAAAATTACAACTGGAATTTCGTAGTAATCTTTACGGACGAGCGAGTATCGCGCGGGGGTTTTTCATCTCTTCAAAAGTAAGTATATAAGCGCGTAACTGGCTAGAATTTCAAAGCACTTTTTAAAGCGGATCGTAAAAAAAATAACGAATTTCGCGATGGGTACTTTCGAACAAGGCGTTTTTTCATTCTTGGTGTAAATACCGCTGAATTATGGCCCGAGAAAGACGAAATTAATCATAACACGGTATCATTAATGCGCCGTTAAATGTTCAAGCACGTATTTAAATAATCGAATTTCAAAACCAGATCTCACTTTATCACCCACAAATACGACGTAATCGTTTATACGTGTTTTTAAAATTTATTTCCCAACATATATCTATACAGGGTGTCTTATCATAGAACAGCTCCTTTCAATGATGCCATAGGCAAAACGTCTTGAATGCATGTACGATGTATGTATGGATACCGAATGTAAGCAGGTACCTATGTGTCTGGAACTTCAAACTCTAAAAACTTAGTAGCTATCTCATTGTTATTGTAAATTCCAGAAATTGACCCTAATTAAATCTTGACACCCTTTAAAGGTATTCTAGACTACCTGACTATCACAACAATTCGAGACTGCCAGCAGTATTTTAGACTATACCATGAGTCCATAAGTATTCTGGAACATCGAAAGTATTAGTGTTACTTACCAATAGATTTTTTGCGCAGATTAATAACCTATTATTTATATTTTAAACCACAGTTGGCATGACTGACCATAACTGATATTTTAGACTCGAATCAGCGATGGATTTAGGAATTCTTTGAGGAGGAGGAGGGGGGGGGACTTCAAATTTTCCAACTTTTCGGTATGATTTTCCCAACATTTTTTGACAATCTTACCAAATTTTATCGAGTGATCAAGGACATTTAGAAAATATAATTAAAATTGAGTGCCTAAATTATTTAGTGGGAGGGGTGACGATGAAAAATATGATTTACTGTAAAATTTTAAAGTACCTATTTCCATTATTTTGTTTAAAAATGTGAATTCCCGAGCGACGCGAGAGCCAAAATTTTTGGTATTTGTGCAATTTTCCAGATTATTAGAAGTACAGTAATACGTGGTTATTAGATATACTAATACGTGGTTATTAAATATGAGAATTGTTAATATACCCAATCTGTAACCTACATGTAAATAAAAAGATTACTTCTTGTTTTGGTGTCTATCAAAGTACATTGATTTATTTTGAGTTATATTCTT
>FIZU01020999.1:0-12042 GCA_900064475.1 Pseudococcus longispinus | reverse complement strand
GGAACGGTATACATGTACCTAAACTAGCTAAAACTACCCCCCCACGCGCGCGTATATATGCGCGTACGCGTATACGCGTATATTTTGTTACTGCCGTTACGTGCATCTTTTGGATATACTATGGTATTGTTCCTCAAAACTCGAAATACCCTATCTTCATTTTTGAAGGGACTGTATAATTAAGAATTGCTGTAGCTATAGGTTATGTACTTACGTTGCTAAAGTTCAGAATTGAAGGCGTTATGAATTTTGTAGCGCTACTTCAATTCTAATGTTAGAAAAAATTTTCACAAGATTAAAATTGTAGGAAATTTTTTACTTAAAAAAAAGTTTACACAATTTTATTTCGCCATCATGTACTTGAGGTATTGAATTTGTCTCTTCAGTTCCGAGGGTTGGCGTACCTTCATACATGAGTTCAATTTTGGTTGCTTATTACCTGATAGCTGAAAAGTTTGGATATAACATGTACAACAGGTGCCTATCTCGATTTTGAAGGGGCATTGGAGCACAGAAATTTCAAAATTTGATTAAAGCAACACACGAAACAGGTGTAACTGTTGAGACAAAAAAAAAGTTATGTGAAAAATGTGTTCATGTAGTATATGCAATACGAAAATTACATTATTACTCTTCATTTTGAATAATGAGACATGAAAAAGTAATTACGATTGAAAACAGTATATAGTAAAAGAACGTACTCTACTAGAAACAACTACTCTCACACACACACCTAGATATTGCATCAGCTTATGAGTAATTACCTAAATGGTAATACCCGTAATTACGGTGCATTCTCTTCATTCAGCCGTGTTGCCACCGGTGTCATCCTCGACACCATCGCCATTGTCTGAGTCGCTCCCAGCAACCCTCCAAGGCCGTATTTGCAAAATGTGAAGATTACCTAACCTAATCCTCTAGTTGTTCCTTCCTAATGTAGATCTTGGAGCCGGTAAATATCATCACCAGCGATGTTTTGTACCACTACCATTGGACCTCGGTAACGTGGCTGAAGCTTCGCGGTATTGGGGCATTTAATAAACACGATTTCTCCCACCGCTAATTTGTCACCGGTGCAATGACGCTTGTCGAAGGCATCCTTCATCTTTTACTGCGATTTAGCAATCTGTTCATGGGCGAGCCTTCGCATGACATCTAAGTCTTCGCTAGTTTCGGTCTTTCGAATGACACGCGATAGGACAGATTCGTTGGAACGAGGTATATAGCCATGCAATAATTTAAACTGGCTGCGTACGACCTGTCGAACGATTGACCGCTAAATTGATATTTCGTTGAATTTCGGGAATAAAACGATCCCCATCTTCTGTCTCTTTCGACGAACTTGACGCATAGATAATCAATTGAGGGTTGATTAAACGATTAACACGCTCGCATTGCCCATTACCTCTAGCGTGGCATACAGCAACTCTATGAGGAATAATTCTGCCCTGTTTGCAAAAATTTTTGTACTTTTCGGAGGTGAAACACGTACCTCGATCACTAATTATCTTATCAGGTACTCCGTATTGTAGAACGAAATCACGTAGACACTGTATAACTTCGTCGGCCGTCGTACTAACCACTGGCCAAAGACGTACAAATTTAGTGAAGTTATCAATTAACACGGATTATTCTTTGACGTCGTTTCCACAAGTGGTCCCAGTTGATCGATATGAACTACCTCGAACGGATGTTTGCCAATTGGTATTAGGTGTAGCACACCTGATGTCTTGCCTGATGTGCGTTCAGCTAATAAGCATAATAAGCATTCTATACAGTTCTTGATATGAAGTCGAACATATCTGCGTTGAACTGGTTTCATTTGTTTCACTGCGGGTTGGTGCAGGAGTAGGTTTGGGCTTTTTATAACTTTCGAATTCCCTTACTCTTTGCAATCAATTTGCCGGAATCGAGTAATCGAACACTCGGAGAAATTTCGACATCTCGCTCGATCGTAACCCGGCGCATACTGCGTTTTTACTTTCCGATACCGTTGCTCCGACCTCCTTCGCCAACCGTAATTTCTCCAGAATAAACTCTGTTGCTGACTCACCTTCCTTTTGGATCAGAGTTGAGAAACGCTTCCATTTTTCAATTACACCTTCTTTTTCCCCGATAAATGACTCGTAAAATGCTGTTCGAAAGTCTTTCCAGGTTTTAATATCTTCCGCAGCCAGTAGATACCCACTTTTGGCTGTATTCGTTAGTATATGCCGCGCTGTTTCCAGCTTTTGGCTCTCGTTCCATTGTGCGATAGTTGCTTGCAACTCTAGAGCTCTGAGCCGGCTGTTGTTGTTTCACCTGTAAATGCTTGTAGCTCGGGTAGCCTCGCAGCGCAACTTGCCGCTCGAATTATATTTCCAATAGCCTCCATGGGTAGTTGTACGAACTCTTCGGAGTCATGCTTTTTGTGAATTTGCGTTATCGAACTACGAACATCGAAACTAAACTGCCACTTCTTGTCAAGACTCTTTCATCGTTCGCCACTTCTGAATTGTAGTATACGCAATACGAAAATTACATTATTACTCTTCATTTCAAAAATGAGACATGAAAAACTAATTAGGCCTACGATTAAAAACAAAACGTACTCTACTAGAAACAACTACTCTCACACATACACATCGATATTGCATCAGCTTATGAGTAATTACCTAAACGGTAATACCCGTAATTACGGTAGATTCCCTTCATTATCTTTTAAAAATTAGTATTTTCGAAATTTATGGCTCCATAGTGCCTTAATTTTCAAAGGTAGGCAAACTTTTTGTTTGTGTCAAAAAATTGCACCTGTTCCATGTATTATTTTAGAGGAATTTTGCAATCTCTATGTCCCACCAATGCGCAGTAATGAATTGAGGTAAGCAATACCTTTTACCAGAACTTATTGTTGCTATAGCTCCTTCAATTTTCATGATAGGCATCCCAGTGTTATTAGAACTTTTGCTTTTTCGTAGTGAAATCCGCTTCAGGTGTCAAAAAAATTTTCGCACACAGGGCTGCCAACTTTGTAGCTAATTTTCCAAACTTTGTTGGTCTTTCATTTTCAAACATGGGCATTATGTTATGTATAAAGTTTTTTTTAGTCGTACTTATAATTTCACATAAAATCATATTCCCCCCCCCCCCCCCCCAAAAACATTTTCCCCCCCCCCCCCCCACTCAAATGACCACCCGATTCAACTTATTCCAGTATTTTAATTTTTTCTTTCAAATTTGGAAGTTTATGTACCTCGATGCTTGATGACACATTTTCTGGTACATGTCACAAAATTTTCACTATTTTTCTAAATTTGAAAAAAATTGCAAAAATGTAGAAAAAACGTCGAAAAATGTTTTTAAAAATGATAAAACAAGTGAAAAAAATGACAATTTTTAACATTTTCTGTCTCAAATTTGAAAATTTTTGGACCTCGGTGCTCGAGTCGGTGACAGATTGACAAATCGATCCATTAGAAGAAGCTGTTGAACGATCACAAGGTCATTCTAAAAATCTTTTAATATAATTATGTAGATTGCGATGGAGGGGGGAATTTTGTAAATTTGAGAAACATCATCCTGAAGATGTTACAAAATTTTTGAAAAAGAACTGAATTTTGATTTGGAAATTTTGTTAAGACACCCTGTATTGAGGATGTTACTCTGAACGAAAAAATTGGGAGGTACATATTAGCATTTTTAAACAAAATGTAAAAAAGGTCATGGATTTAAAAAAAATCCAGTAAAGACACCCTGTTTTTGGACTTGGAATTTTAGAAATTCTCTTATGACAGTCTCTTAACATTTTCCGAATCCATGAAGTCAAAACCTTTCAATTTTTTCAACTCCAAAAAGGCATATTTCAAGTGCAAACAATTAGAATCTGAAATTTTCTTCCAAGTCCAGAAAATTATCCGGATAGCATAAATTCATGACGAATTTTCGAGACGCAGAAATTTTCAGGATGCCGCCAGCCCCCTCCTCATTCTCTTCATGAAACATATCCGTGTTGAAAATCATAAGACGATAAGGTCTGCAAAGTTAGTGCTTTTCAACTTCTGTTTGAAGTTTCTTTCGTATGATAATTGTTTAGATATTGTTGAAATCGTGCCTCTTTTGTGCTGCTGGCAAGGGAAAAAAATTTTGAAAAAATATGATGATCAAATTTCAATATTTTGCAATTTTAATATGGATTTTTATGACGAAATACAACGCGAATGCAAAATTTATGAAAAATCATTCTGTCGGAAATGTACTCGTAGGTACATTTAGATTCAATGAAATATCATTCTACACCATCGCGGTAATACACATGCATTATAGAAAGTCGAATTATTTGCGACCTAATTAACATTTCAAAAAACACTAATAATGTGCATAAATATGCTACGTATGGTATCTACGTATATCTGCTAGAAAAGTACTATGTATCATAGGTAAAATATCGAAAATGAAATTTCACATAATATCGCACAGCCAATACTTATATATTATGTACATAGAAAACTATCGCTTTCAAATAACGCGATGATATGGCATCCAATTCGTCGTTACATGCGGTGAAATATTAAAATATACTGTGTAAAAAAAAAACGAGAAAGAGAGAAAGATGCGAGTTAAAACCACTGGTGTGTTGTAGGATTACAGCTATGGCTATATTATCATCCTCGTTCGTGTGGTTTGCCTCGTATACACATCGGGATTTCAATTTTTTCCTTTATTTTTTTTTCACCATCAGCGCGGAAGTATTACGTAGTTAATGAATTACTATATCGATGTAAATTTTAGTCCGCATTATTCGCGATCATTGGATTTGAAAAAAATTGAAACGAATTGCTGATAAGGTGCGAGCAACGGTGGCAGCTTAACTGTAGAAACAACGAGTCGCAAAGAACGGTCCAGTTGTTCGCAGTTCGCTATAAAATAATTATCGGCGTGTATTTCTCATAGGCTGACAATTTAATACCACGAGTTGATCGGTGTATTGGCATTTTGACCTGTCGCCGTTCGCCAAATGAATATTTTCTCACCGGAATAGACCTCGTCTGTAGTATTTGCCCTGTGTATTCGTCGCTGCTCGCTGGAGAGTTGAAGAGAAACAGAGAGGAAAAAAATAGAAGAGTGTAGAGCTGATGCACAAGGAAACGCAGCGGGTTCTGTTCGATGAAACGAAATAAGCCAGCGGTTAGCAACTTAATTGGTGAAACTTTCGGCGTAACACTAATGAAGAAAGTTGAACGGCAACGGCGCTGCCGTCAAGTTAAGCGCGAGATTTCGGTTCGGGACCAGATTTTATGAAGATTACAAAAACGAAACAATTACCAAAAAGGTGTAAATGTGGAAAATTAAAAGTTTTTTTCCCCCGGTATATACTGAAAACATGCTGTCTTGCTCGCCAAACGTTATGGCTGCGAGGTGATGCTGCGAAAGTGCGAATCGACTTTTTATCAGGGGTTGGCAAAATGTTCGTTGAGGTGTGAAGTGATTTTTTTCGTGTGTAGAGAGGCTGTGCCATGATTTTGAAAAGTGCGTAGAACTTTCGAACGAGTACTTGACGTTTTAAAGTTTGTTTCAATCGGTATGAAATTATTTGAGATAATTTTTTTAATATTTAGGCCTAGTCGTTATTTGAAGAAGTTTAAGAGGTGTTGTTTTGTCGTTTAAAGTGTAAAATTTGTGTTTTTAAAATGTTCCATAAATTATTAAACGAGCATGAAAATCTTTATATTGCAAATTTCGAAAAAAAATTTATCAGGTCGAGTTTAATTTAACGAAACCCTTTGAAAATAACTGCAAATCTTCGAAAATACTTTGAAAATTGTTGAGTTTTTGTAAAATTAACGTAAAAATGGACGAAATTACGAATTATTGCAGAAATCAGATAGCTACCTAATATATTGTGAAATTTGATGAAAATGTAAAAAATTCGGTTCAAGTTTCAAGGATTTTTGATCGATATTTATAATGCTTGAAACCACTTGAACAATCTGAAATTTTTCAAGTAATACAAAAATTCATACTAATACAAGGAATTCTGTTACGATGCCTGCTATTTCTCATTTTCTCGATGACACGGAAGAAAAAATTAAATTTAATCCGAATGTATGAAAAATATCATTATTTTTACAAAATAAGCGAAGTTATTAAGTCCGAGACTCCGGACGAAGTTGAAAGGAAAATTTTAGCAGGAAAAGTCAATCCAAAACTGAAATTTTATAATTTTTTCAACATTTCAGTCGTCAAGGGGAGGAAATCGAGCCCTCGTAAACGCCTCTTCTCATTAAATACGCCTCTGGCGTTTTGAAAAATTTTGACGATTTTTCAAATGTTAATTGTTGATTTTAAGTGCAATCGTGCATTTTGGAGTATCGAAACTTTTCGGTTATGTTATACGCTGATATCAGTGAAATAATTTTCAATGCTTGTTCTTTCTCACTCTTTTATAACTCCCTTCGCGCTACGTCTGCATTTCAAGCCGTTACGAACACATCTATCCTGTTGGAAGGAAGTTGATTCATAGTTCAGGCGTTGAAAGGCCGTCTAATAATTCGATTTTTGTACCAGTGCTTATACGTCTATGTACTCCAGCGAAAAGAATTCGTAGTATGTGCTCTAAAAGCGAGAAAAAAAAAATAACGCGTATGTATTCTAGAGTAGAGGGCGGAGGAAAAAAACGCATCGCTGATATTTTTTCTTTGATTTATGAAAGCGCAAACAAACTCGACGACGGTATACGTCCGCAGAAGAGAAACGACTACCGAGTGGAAAAGCGACGAAGAGGGCAAGCAGGAAGGGAAAAAGCAACGAAAAAGCTAAACGTTTCGATAAAATTATCGCGAACTCGGTATTCAACAAGTTTTCGAGCCAGAATACGAGTATTGTGTTCTCTCTGTTCGTGTCGACGTCGGCAGATAAAAACGCACGTTTCGGACACGTGTGTGCTGTGCGCTATGTAGCACCGGTGAAGATGAGGAGGTTGCTAGACTCGGTATTTGGAAATATGCCGTTTTTCCAAAAAGGTTTTTCGTCGGGGTAATAGGTAACGAGATGAAAAAAAGAGGAAGGATATAGTATGTGTGTTTGAGAAAGGTGGAAATGCAGACTGAGAATAGAGTTGTCGGTATACGGTTGCCGTAGAGAAGGGGAGAAACAGAAACGGAAACTTTTTATAAGCAGGAAACAAGGTTTATTCGAGAGAGTAGATTTTTCCAAGCTTTAATTTATGCGATTGTTGTATGCGATCTTTTCGCCTTTGTGTAAATGCTGTTAGAAGCGGGAATGAAAAAGAGGGTGATAGATGAATTAAGAAATTTTCCAGCTTGAGAAGTTGGTTTAGTTCAGTGAGGACGTCGATTAGTTAATCAGATTTTTTACTTTGCAGGTAAATAAAGTCAGGGTAATGCATCGAGCTTGGCAATTTGTATTTAATTTTCACTACACATTTACTTCAGAATATTTCATTACAGGGTGTCTACTGAGCCCAAAAAGTACGAAATGATGAAAAAAAATACACAAATTTAAAAAGAATGAGAACGAATTAACGAAAAAAACGCGAAATTTTGGAAAGAAACACTACTACTACTTTAATTTTAAAGTTTATTTTTCGATAATATTCATTCAATTTCTTGTTCATACGAGGAAACTGAAAAAAAACATTATGTACAACTTGTTCTGAAAATATTGTAAGAGTTGCTAAAAAGTCGCAAAAATCATTGAAATTTTTGCCAGAATTATTGAAAGTGTATCGGAAATTGTCAAAAAATTGTGAAATCGTTGTAATTGTGAACATTGTCGGTAGAAATCATTCAAAATGCCTTTAAAGTGGTCAAAAAGTCATGAGAAATTTCTTAAACATCAGTAAAAATATTGCAATAACGGTCTAAAAATTATTAAGCTTTTTGAAAACTTTCCTAATATTGTCAAAACCGTTGTAAAAATAATTAAAAACATTGTCCAAATGATCAAAGATTCATGAAAATTATCAAAAATCAAGTAAAAATTATTGGAGTTCGCATCAAAATCATTGTGATACCTTAAAATTCGTTGTTTCTGTAATTTTTAGAGTTTTTTCAACAGTATACATAATTTTTCAATATTTTTGGTTTGTTTTTTTTATTTTTGAATTTTTTTTTCAAAACTTTAATGTTATTTATGGTATTTAAAACACGTTGCCAACAATTTTTCAAGAGTTTTGACAATTTTTATGAATTTTAGACAGTTTTTTGCATTTACTGATATTTAAGAAACTTTTTACACTTTTGATGACATTTTGGATGATTTTCATGCTTCATTTGGCTGTTCACACAATATTTTTATTCATTTTTATTAAAATTGTAATAATTTTAATATTTTCGACCAGTTTCATGATTTTTGCACATTTCTATCATACTTCTAATAATTTTAATGAGTATTTCATAAATTTTGAACGAAATTTTAAACTGCCTATTTCTATGAAAATTTCAAGACATTTTAACGGATCTCTCAACGATTTTCATGAATTTTTCGACCATTTTAATAAGATCTAATTCTGTAACAACATTTTTTAAGTAAGTAATCGTAGCAAGAAAAAAATTTAAACAGCACGAATTTCAATTTTTACGATTTGATAGACACTCTGCGTTAAAAATTTCTCTATGAATCATTCAAGTTCAAATTTCAAGGTGTACCGAAGAAGTTCTGTCCACCTAAATTTTGTTATTTTCAAAAATTGCACTAAACTAAACCCGAGGTAATGGAATTTTGGATGGAGAATTATTCATTTCCTACTTCCATGTTCATTTTCGACGAATTAACTTCCCTTCTTTGTTCGGATTCCTCCAAGTTTGGTACTTACCTCCGATCAAGTCTGGTTTTAGGATTTTTTTCGACCGCTGTGCCATTTTCTCACTCAAAATGCAAAATTTTTCAGAATTTTTAAGAAAAGAAGTCAACAATTTTTTCAGCTCGTGGGAAGGGGTGTGATTCTACCTCAAATCACCCTCCCCTTGTAACCTGGCTTTTACCTTTTCTTATGGTGACTTATTTTCAATGGGCTTTCAACCTTCTTTTTTTCAAAACTTTCAATTTTTACCGTCTGATTCATTTTCCAAGTTACTCGATTGTTCATTTTCAAATGTAAATTCTCGAATTATACTTTTTGGCATTTTTTTGTCAACGTTTTCGATTTCTCTAATTTTTACTTAAAAAGTTAGATTAATAATTTGCGTAATTTCTGTCTGTCAATGTTTCAAATTATTCAATCTGATTCTTTTTAAAAAAAAATTTTTTCGTCAAATCTATCAATTTTCCATCTCGTTTACTCTCTTTTGCGTCAAATTCATCGGATTTGATTTCTAAATTTTCATTAGTTTCTTGTTTTCAAGTTTAAGTTTTGAAACTTTTAATCAAAATCTTCAATTCGTCTAAATTTTTAAATTTTTTCACTTTTTCATGAACTTTCTTATGATCAAATATTTCTTCAATTTATATTAGGAATTTTCTACCAAGTTGACGATTATTTTCTGTCCAACTGCTTCTGCATAATTGGACTTGTTTTGGAACTTTTTTTTGTGTTAAATTTTCCAGTCAACTGATTCTTTACAACCTATTGCAGTAGGTTTCATTATTGGTGTCATATTCTAAAATTTGAATTTTGACAACTTTTTATTAATATTTTCAATTCATTTTTTGTAAATCATGTTTGGATCCTATCGAAGACTTTGAGAGTAGAATTGGTACTTGCTCATACCTATTTTTAATTTCATTTTTGAGTTTTTCAACTTTTGTGTCTACCCTCACCCCTCTTTCAAGTCTGATTTAATTTAATTTTCAACTTGATAAAAGTGTTATTGAAGGACTTCTGGTTTTCTTTCGAATCAAACTAAATTTATATTCATTCCAAAGTTAGCGAAAGTATTGAAAATTTGCTGAGTTGATACGAAACATAAGATGAAAGAAACTTTACCTAAATTAGCAGTGACCAAGATAACCATACACGTAGACATCGCCATAAACGAAGTGTTCGGTCGTAATTAACATTACTCGGTAGGTAAGGTAAAGTACCCCTCACATACGTACTACGATAAGTATTGTAGTCGTACACTCGTTGTAAAATGTACACATAGGTACGAGTAGTAGATAGCAAATGGGTACATCGTCGTCTTCGTCGCCTTCGTATTCTGCCGCTATGGCGATGGCAGCAACAGCAACGGCGGCATGGCAAAGAAAGAGGCAAATGAAAATAAATTGATACTGTGTTTTTGGAAGTATACGAGTCCGGGAAAAGAGGCTTGCGCGAGAGTGAAAGAGAGCAAGAAAGATAGAGAGCATGGAGTAAACGACCAAGAAGAGAAAACACACAATATAGGTACGGTACGTATATATAAGATAGAAGCTGTGGCCTTAACTCGGGATGGTCGTGCTCACGACGGGTGGTAAGGGTTTTTATGTTGTACGTAGTACTAACGTGAGTTGGAAAACCAGGCATCTTTGGGGTTTTGCGCGAAATGAAGCCTCCCAAAAAAGCTCGCTCATTAATCAGTCACGTCATTCTTTCTGTGTTTCTACGTTGTACTTTTTTCCCCTCTCTGTTTATCGCCCAAGTACTCGCGGCATGGCGGCGGCGGCTTCATTTTCAAACAAATTTTCACCCAGAAGGGGAACCTCAGAGTGGTATAAGAGTAATCGCGGAATTTAATTTTAAAAATACCGGTGAGACTGCGTTTAATTTAAAAACTGTCGAAAAATTTTCTTCAACTGTGATAAATATTCGACGCTTGGAGTAGAGGCGGAGAGCTCCTCGGAAGCTTTGCGGCGTCTTCAACGTGCGTAAAAAGTGTTGTAACGGGTGCTCGCTGTGTGTAGGCGTTCGATATTTGAGTGGTTTTTTTCACCTTTGAATTGGATATTTTTTTTTTTAATTTTGGATGGAAAATTGATGTGATTATAGAGGTGGTATAATATCGAGTTGGCAATCAATGGAGTCGTCTGAAGAACTCGTGGCTATACCGAAGTCGACATCAGGAGGAGGGGGGCTGTAAATAGAAAATTTTCGACTTGGAAGAATTCTCCTCGATTTTTTCGACTCTAGATGCAATTTTTCCAGAATTTCAAAAAAAAAGGTCATCACATATGGAAATTTTTCGATTAAAAATGAAATTTTGTGATTTTTTAGAACTCTCGTTTAAACTCTGGTTCTGATCTTGGCATTTGTACGTTCGTAGGTATGAGCAAATGATGTAGTTTTTTTATCATCGTTGACAAAGAATACTTGTTTAGAGAGGAAGGCTAAGTGATTTTAAAAGTTATGTCCTGCAGATTTCAAAATTTGTCCTGCTGGAACTTCACACCTGTAAAATATGTTTAAGCTTTTTTCTTTGATCTCGTTCAAACTTGGAAAAATATTGGAATAAATGAAGATAAAATTTCAATTCAAAATGATGTAATATTTATTTGTTGACACTGCACCCCCCCTCCTTCACTCCAGATTTTTCTGTAAGGGGATTAAAATGTATCAGGTTTTCAATGATGCAAGAAAAAGTTCCTGTTCTCAAAAATTTTGGTTCTCTTGGTTTTGAATTTTCATTTTTCTAGTTTGGTCCTTCTTTGTTTTGTTTTCGTTTTCTTTCCTTTTTTTCAAACAGAAGGAGTTGTGGTATGAGTACGTATAGGGGTATTTTATTTTTTTGTATCGGGTCACACTAGCGCCGGTTAGTATCGAAGCCAGTGTGATGTAATCGCATAATTAATCGTCTGACGGACGAGCTACAGTAAAACTTCGATAATACGAACCCGCATAATACGCGAAGATGCTTCGGTCCCTTGAAAACTCCCATAAGACCCCATGTTAAAATTTTCAAGAAATGTTCGAAAACATGGCTTAATACGCGCCCCCAATATAACGCGAACCCTGGATAATACACGATTTTTTCATCAATTATTTGGAATTTTTACCACTTTAATACGCGATTTACGCGATTTCATTCACAATTGTATGCTTTTGTGCATTTTTGAAAATAGAAAATGTTAATATCTGAACCAACATTCCAACACATTGAGCCAAATGACATAATCGTGTTAAAATTG
>FIZU01020995.1:0-19433 GCA_900064475.1 Pseudococcus longispinus | reverse complement strand
GAATTAAGTATGTTACCGAATGATAACAGCCGGACTTGGACAAAAAAATTTGCAGAATATCGATGGAGACTGTCTGAAACTAGATTCGAGTAGATCAATTTGGTTGGTAAAAAATTGAAAAGCAGTGCAAATATTTTCAAAAACTAATTAAATCCTGAATTTATAGGAAATTTTTCGAATACCACTAACGTTGACGACTAAGATAACTGTTTCTAGACTCTTCTTTTACAAAAAAGGTTTTTGCATACAACCAAGTACATACGTAACTACGTGCATCAAAATTTTAATATCTTCGTTTTCACTTATCATATTCATTCACCCAAAACATGTAAGTAAATCACTTGCACCTTGATTTTTGCACTATTTGGAACCATGTGTTTTTGATCAATGCCCAATATGACCCAAAATTTCACTTATCATAATTATTCAGAATGTGGAAATCACTCACAATTTTATTTTTGCACTATTTCGTAAATTTGTACCACGTATTTTTGACCGATGCCCAGTATAACGAAAAATTGCGTTCATTATAATTACTTAGAATGTGGAAATCACTCGCACCTTGTTCTTGCATCATTCATTCGCGCCATGTGCTTTTAACCGATGGCCAGTATACTTCACCAAAAATGTCGCTTATCATACTTACACAGAACGTCGTGAAATCACTCGCATTGCATGATTACTTAAAATGTGGAAATCACTCGCACCTTCTTTGGCATCATTCATTCGCGCCATGTGCTTTTAACCGATGGCCGGTATACTTCACTAAAAATGTCGCTTATTATAATTACACAGAACGTCGTGAAATCACTCGCACTGCATGTTTTCAATAAATGCTCAGTAAAACTAATAATCAAGTCGTAAATGCGAATAAATAAAATCATATAAACTTACCCTTTGCTGACGACATCTGGCACAAATTAATGCGCGATAATACAAAAAACCATGGTAAACCAACACAGCAGCTCAACTGAGTCTGTTTTTTACTTCGCATACTCGTGGGTGAAATATTGATTCGCAGACACGAGTTCTGATTCGAATAAAAAAAGTCAGGATAAAAAATGAATCGATTTCGTCGATCCTTAGTCCTAATATATGACAGTGCAGCCAAGGTATGACGTTATCGTTCAGAATGTAATAAAACAATTCCCCCCAAAAAAAAGAAACAGATAAAGGGAATTTATTCTTTTAAATATAAGTTGTTACTTACTTTTACTGCATACATGAATTTGTCGAATAAAATTTGGAATTTACGTAATCACAATCCCAAAAATTCACATCTCGGTTTTAAAACCACGTGTTTTTCATGTCTAGACACCGCGATACAGACGCGAAAACGAACAATCACGTGATCACCAACAATGAACTATGCGCGCGCACTTCCAGTAATAGCACCGAACATAATATCTTCTCAGTTAATAATTATTTGACTAAATTCAAAATTCTAAACGGAGACTAAAACGCAGATTAAGGTTGTATAAGATTGTATAATATATGACAACGTCGCAGGAGCCGAAAAGTATTTATTATAATGATGTATTTTGCAAACGGAGGCGAAAACACAGGTGTACATCGATGTACATACGGAGTCCAAAAAGCCTATGTACAACAATTTTTTTTTTTTCGAAAATTTTTCCCCTCTCAATGTGCCCCAACTAATTCACATGTGTAGAGGTGTGTATTGCAAAGTATACATATCTAGAAATTTTTTTTTGCCGGAGGCCAGGGCGTCCAAGTATACCCGGAGGTGAAAACACTCCAGTGCATGTATTAGTAGTTGAAGGGTACACGGAAAGAACAAGGTAACTCACTTTTTCAATATTTTGAAATATACAAAGTTTAAAGTTTGAAAGTCTGCAAAACTTTTTAAAACCATTTTTAATATTAAGTAAATGCAAAAACAATTGCATACACCTATAGAAAGCAACATACTGCGATATAATGAAAAAATATTGATAACTACCAGAGTTATTCTTGTTAAACTGAAATAAGGTACAGTAATAAAATGAAGCAATTTTGGAAATACAGGGAAAAAAGGTGGTAACTCAATGAAACGCTGGACAAAACGTTTGAATTTTATTAGATTAATATTACATTAAACGTTTTGGAAAAATTTATACTTAATAAGAACACGTCGTCACATAAACACGCTAAAATGTACACACACAAAAAAATAGTAATTTCTGTTTTATTATTTGGAATTTTCGGAATTCTCTGAATTTATGAAAAAATTCGCACAGTGACGAGTGACTTACCTCATTTTTTCCCTGTATTGGATGAGTTACCTCTTTCTTTCCGTGTATTGCATTTTTTCAAACGCGTTTTTGTGAGACAGTGTTGCCATTTTCAAAAATTCTAATATGTCATGATATTCTACTCAGAAATATCAATCTAAAAATATAATTATCTCATTTTCGAAAAAAATTGAGTTACCTTGTTCTTTCCGTGTACCCTTCAGTTGGAAAGCATATAGAAATATCTTTTTAATGATATAAAAGAAGTTGTACTTATCATTTCTTGAAATGGTTTCGTTTTATTTTCATACTTTTAATTAAAATCTCGAAAAAATTATCAGAGGATTCAAAGAAGTTCTACAAAATTTTGATTTTCTCTGTTCACCGGCATGAACAACAACGTACTGTTCTGAAACTTGATCAGGTTAATAGTTTCAAGATCGGGACCATGTTACAAGCGATACTTGGTGGTTATTTCATGAAGTAATCACATTTTTCGGGATATGGCGGTATTGCCCTCCCTGGAGGTCATACCCGCGGGTACCTTAATAGAATAAAATTTTCTGTTGCAGTGTTACTGACAAAAAAATTAGTTTTTCAAATTTCTAATAATTCAAATATAAAAGTATGTCATTCGCTAGTTTGACAAAATAAGCAATTCTACACTTCCAGGTTAACCTAACCAACGTAAATATATCAAAGGTAGTTTTTTCGACTATTCACTGCTCCATTGTTGTACATCGAAATCAGCCACCGGCGAAAATTTCATTCTTATATTTCTCGCTTATTGTGTACCATGGTCGCCCACTAAACAAGTGTGCCGGTGTGAAAAATAATCGCTACATTAAGCATAGAACGAAGGAAAAAGCCGATGGCGAATCTTTTTAAGGAACAAGACGCATTTCCCAGCGGATATATAAGAAACCATCGGATAAAGAATGTTTATTTGATTAGTATAGTAGCGAAGGCGATGCCATGCCATGGCGTAATACCTATGTGATACTTCAACGCAACAAAAATAAAATAAGATTAAAAGAAAGAGAACAGAAAAACATTTCACCTTTTCATTTGTCGTTTGGTAAATGACGTACATATTTTTTTGCGAAATTTAAGGGTACCTAAGTTGTACTCGGCTGCAGCGGGAAAAAAACGAAGGAAATCACACAAAGAGTTATTTCAAAGTTTTTCAACGAGATCAACTTTTTGTGAAAAAATCTGTTTTTCAAAAACTTTTCGTCGAATTTTCAAATCTGCTTAAGTTTGACGTGAAATGGAAATTAGATCGCATTGTCATTTTTCTCGTGCATGAATTAACAAATATTTTCCAGGTTTCGTTTTTCGTCGGTTTCATATGTAGATATACAATTTTGTGGTAGGAAAATTTCTGTATGGTAAAGTAGATATTAAGACGAGTGAAGAATGGTTTGACCCCTCCCCCAATATTCACTGTTGAAAAAAACGGTTTTGGGAAATTTACACTATGGTGGGTATGCCTCTGGTAATCCAGTATATAGATAAACCTTTTCTACGCTATGGATTCGATTTTCAATAACAAATGCGAAAAAAAAACCCCTATTCATCAGTCAAATACATAAAAAGAAAAAAGAGGCGAATATAAAAAGAAAGGGGTAAGTTTTGTAAACGTCGATTTGTAGGTACGTCGACGCTGGTATCTCTATACGTAGGTATATGTATTTTGTTATATAGAAAATGAAATCGTAAACTTGCCTACGCTTTTTTTTCGCAATTTTCATCGGTCTATCCGTGTTCGTTTGCGAAATAAAAGTTATTATCCGATTTAACCCCTCCAAACTAAAGTACACAAATAGAAAACGTGAAAATCTTTGATAAAGCTGAGGAATTACGCATGAAATCGTGAAATATCGTTATAATCTTTTGAAGCGGCAACATGTACACGAGTTTTATAGTCGTGTTATGTACCGTAAATTTTTTCACATTTGGGTAAATTTTTTGGAAACCTCCAAAGCAGATTATTAATAGAAGACCTCAGGTGGAAACAGGAGAACGTCTTGAAAGAGGTTTTCATTTTTCAAAATTTGCTTTTAAAACGTGGTAGTTTTAATACGACGAGAGATTAAAAGTAATTGCGAAACAAATCAGGTGTAGGTGGAAGCTCGTTCTCTGTATCTTATTCGTAGTCACGACCAAGTAATATTGTTCGAATTAGTAAGCCTTTATTATAACGGCGTACTTGCATGTTATGTAATCAAAAAATGGCAACTCAAGAATATTTCTAAGGAGAGAAATTACAAGATGAAGAGGCTAAAATCAGTTTTGTAATAATTGAATATTTTTTTTTGAAAACCCTCGGAATGGTGCCGACCATTGATGTTTTGGCACCGAAAAAAATAATTTGACGCTAAAAAAAATGAGTCCTCATTAATAATTAATGATTCGATACTGAAAAGATTGATTTGGTCCCAAAAAAAATTATTCAGCATAAAAAAAAAAGATTCGGCACCGAAAATAAATGTTTTGGCACTGAGGATTCGGTGCCAAATCATTACTGGTCGGTGCAAGAGTTGTCATCTGGATTTCACTTTTTTTGCATAATCTTCAGTAATGCGACATTCGACTGGTACAATATGATCCAGTTTTGAAACCAAATTTACAATTTCTTGGCCCTGATTTCTACTGCCGTACACCATTTTACCAATTTCGGGAAGGGGAAGCAGAAGTGGCCCACAATGCCCCTCCCCCATTTGAACCATTAAATAAAGGTGGGTGAACTGATTTACATTGTAAGAAGATTCTCTATCCATGTATAAATGTTCAAATTGTTTTACAAACTGAGCCAGCGCCATTTCCACTTCATAAAAGTCGCATATAAGAACCTTATGCTGTAGTAAATTAAATATCCCTGCCACCAACAACATCCAATGCTGTAAATAAGTAGTGTGAAGTGTGTCCTGTAACGCTGGCAGGGAGTAGCAGAGATATCCCCTGAAAGCTGGCTTTTGGATTTTCAAGAGCTTGGCATACAGCTCATTATGTGTTTCAAAATTTGTAAGGTGTTTATTATGCCTACGTTGATTTTCTAGAGTGCCGTGTTCCCAAAATTTCTTATTAATATTATGAACCATCCATTTACTCAAACGTTTTTATGAGTACAAACCATCAAAAGAGTTCAACTTCTGCAATCCATATCTAAGTTACAAAATCCAGTACCTACCTACGTCTAAGGCACCTAACTTTTACGTTACAATGCTACAATAAAACGACATTCGTGAAAAGCAAGCAAAGTATACGCATAGAAATACAAAATAAGCTGATCCTATGCATTAAGATAGTCTGAATGGAATGAAATCAAGCGGAATACATCTGTTTGCGTCGTGCTTGTTATCGCTCAGGTATACTCGAATATTTCGACGAAAAAGTAAAAAAGCGTCCTCTTTGAAACTTTTTCAAAAGTTGTTTCATTTCAAAGCAACGAAAATTTCTTCAACAACAAAGCGTTTATTTTCCGCAATTACGAATCAGCCGGTAGTTTCTCAACAAACGCATAAGTATCGTATCACCGAGTGCAATTATACTTAAATGAAAATTCAAACAGTGAACGCTATATGCACGAGAAAAAGTTATGTAAGTTATTAACAAAAATGTTGCAGGGTGAAAAAAGCGGTACACGATTGAAATTGCGACAATGGGAATAGCGTTGAAGTAGCTCGAACAGTTAGGCGGGAAATGATTTCACTGGAAATATTGTTTTAAAAAATAAAAAACGACGTCGTCGAGGATATTTAATATTCCTGTGAAAGGATTTAATCTGCCATTTTCAAATTAAAAATTACTCGCTAACGAATGAAGCATTATGAAAAAATATTATTTCCCTCTATCGTGTTTTTTTCCTTCCCAAAGCTGCCTATGTAGGTAGGTACAAATAGATAGGTAAGTACCTGTTTGATCTCGTATTCATATGAAAATGGCTTATTTTTGTAATTCCATCGTTGCCTACTTAAACAATAAATGATTAAATCGCGAATTTCACCCATGACGGGTCATAAAATGCTAAAAACATTTGTAATTATTCTGATTATTCATCGAATAAGCTTCGATTTTACACAAAACCTATTGTTTGATTGTTTTTTGAAAAGTACTGAATTCTTTCGAGAGAAATCGATCAAACAGAATCTAGAACAGCTTCCTTTTGAGTTATGAATGGATATAATGTAGTTTGAGTATATTAATGGATAATATTTATACCATATTTGGCTTCCCTAGCTTATGATTTTTAGCTTTATGAAAAAATATTTCCATTTCCCTAAAAATTAATACAGTTTTATGAACAGAAATTTATTTGAAAATATTTAAAGAGCATACTTACTCCACAAAGTGGATTGAGCAAAATTTCATTTCAGTTTTTAATTTTGAATAATAGGGATTCTCAAATTACCCTATTTCATACAATAACGTAAAATTTTAAACGTCTATTCTTATTTGCAATTTTTTTTTTCATAATTTTACATCTTTGGAAATTCCATCTAAATTAAAAAATTATTAAAACAAAAATCAAACCCGCAGCCCTTCAAGTATCTCGAAAAGTTGATAATTAATTTCAACCTAAACTACTAAAGTAACCAATAAACCGATAATAGGATAACGATCGAGAGTCTTTGAGAAGAAAACCTCTTTAGTAAATGAAAAGGACACATCTTTAGTTGAAATAGGGTAAACGTGTTAAGTATCTCGTCATTTATAACGACTCGGGCACTTTTATATTTATTGTTCATTTCGATCGAAAAAAAATGATGAAATTGCATCGATGAATTATTTATCTATTATCTCGTCGCAATTTTCATTCCAATAAAAAAAAAGATCGAAAAAATAGGAAAAAAAATTCCATCGATTCAAAAGTTATTCATTAACATTTTGAATAAACAGAAAGAGCGTATACTTTTTACTTTCGTGAAAACATGAAAAAGCTCTCTTTGTAAAGTAAATAAACAAGTCGAATTTCGTATATAAAACGTATAACCTTGAAAACTGTTGGATGATAACTAATTTATTCTTATGTAATTACCAGTTTTGTCAATTTGCAAAATACTTTTTTGAAAGTTTAAATCTGCAATTTCCTCGACGTCGCTTCGTCATCATCGTCAGGTTCTCCTCATGGTAAGAATTCTAAATGCAAAGTTTTCATAGTGTAAATTGTAGTGCTGCTATCTGTAATTTTAGTTCGAAACTGTAGTGAAGGTGTTCTGCGACAACGAGCTTTGGTAGTGCGTTATTTTAAATGGAGAGAACGTTAGTTGGATTTGAAATGAAAGTTGAAAAAAAATTGTTGATAGTGGTAGAAAATTTTCCAAGACAGAAATTAAAATTCTTCTCACTAACCCAGCGAGAAATTACTTTTTAAAATTTTTCTTTTGAAACCAAACTCCGGTGGGAAATTTTTCCCGACTAAATTTTTAATTAGTTTCTTTGATATACAATTTGAAATTTTTTGTTTGAAAATGAAAAAAAAAATTTTAATGGTATGAATTTGTTATGAAAATTGTTCCCAGTAAAATTCAAATTTATATTCTCTTGAAAATTGAAGGTATTTTTTTAAAAGTTTGAATCCAATATTTCTACGAAAAATTACATGTGAATTTATTATTTTTTTTTCTACAGAAAGAGCGTAGCGGGGTTTATACGGGTGATTTGGCCCTGAGCACCGAATTTCAAATTATCCAGTGGAAGTTGGTTCTTATGGTCTAAAACTGCCGTGACAAAATTAGCTTGATATCTCAACTCCAACTTCTTCTGGGGGATTAAATGTGGATTTCCATTGAAAATTTTATTTTTTGACAGTTTTCAACCAAATTTTTTCAAACTTGCAAGGATGATAGGTACTAGGTAGTATCAAGGGTGATTTTTGGAATTTTTTATGAAAAATTTCAACCACTTTTTCAAGATTAAATGGACATTTTAAGATTTCTAGGGGCCATTTTGATAATCCCTTTCAGAGGTGCAATTCTGAAAAAAAAATATATTGTGTACTTAGTCTAGATGTGCAACCCCATATTTTTGTAGAACTTGATATTGTGGTGCGTCATCTTTAAAAATGCAAAAAACCTATTTTTTTGTCTATTTTTCCCCCTTGGATGGGTCATTTCTGATCAAAAAATTTTTTTCTTGAGGTATATCAATAATGACACCAAAATACACAATCAACCAGCATTTGTACCAAATTCGTTCGTTTTTCCTTTTTTTTTCCAACTTTCTTTTGAAATACTCGAATGACACCATTTTGAATACCCACAACCTCTTCAAGATGATCTAGGGACTTGAAAATCATGTCGGGGCTTGTTTCTAGTCAATCTGGATGTCTTTCATATACTGAAATTTCAGCAAAATTGAGCAAGTTTGATGTTATTTTGCTCTTTTTCAAGAATTGAGCATTTTGGATTTGAGAAAAATGTTACATGAAATAAGTTGGGGAAAAAATCAAATTTCAAACTTGTAATCAGTAATGAATACAAGAACAACCAAAACTCCTATCTTAACTTTTATCAACATACACAATATCGTAACCAACAATATGTTAACCAACTAACCACCTATATCTCCAAAGAAATGGCGTCATTCGAGCATTTTAAAATAAAATTGGAAAAAAGGGGTCCCCCTTTCATTGAAATGAATTTTGAAAATCTGAAAAAATCCACATGGCCTCCTCTTTTTTGAAAAAAATTTCGAACATCGAAAAAATCCACATGCCCCCCCTTCTTTGAAATGAATTTTGAAAATCTAAAAAAAATCAAGGAGACCTGCCTAAAATTAGTCGAAAATAACATCAATTACGATTTTTTTGTAAAATAAACAAAATGATGACATGTGCCCATCAAAAATGGTCATATTCTCGTCAACCGAGGCTGCTAGGGAAAATTAAAGGTGGCGTTAAATTCCTTGGGTTTGAATACCTCCTCTTGACCCTTTGAGCTAGGGGTCTAAAATTTTCTATAGTGAATCTCCAACTCAAAATGGGCCATCCCCTTGGATGTGGTTAAAATCTTAGATGTTTTTAGTCTATTATCCCAGTTTTAAAATGAAGTACTTACCTGTAAAGGTTTGAAATTTTCAAACACCGTTTTTATCCTACGGACATCTATGTTATCACGTGTATCTAGAGTGACATCTACCATTTCACAATTTAGAATCATGTTTACGACACGAGCCTTCTGAATTTCGAACATATCTAGGGTCAAGTCGCTCTGTCTAAAAAACGGTGCCCAACTGCACGGCTCGTTCCTGTATTCTAAGGAACATAGGTGCGAATAGTTGTTCTGTAGGAACTCAAGTTTTGTTTTTATTAGAATTTCATGTTTTTATTCAATTTCTCTCTAAAATGACAAATTTTTCCTCTTAAGTAGATACCTCGGTAATTTTCTCTCCGCCCAAGTTCGACGGAAATGAATTCACCCATTCAATTTATTTGTACTAAATTGTAATTGTAAATCTGTGAAATTGTTTTATTAGTCCAAAAGTCAATGAGCTTGCCTTGAATAGGTGAGCCTGAACTATTCTTAGCAATTTATTCAATTAGATAGGTACCTAATAAAATCATCTGGAACATCATCTTGCATCATATAATTGTTTAAAATGCAACACATCGATATTTGTAAACTACTCGAATAATTTTCAGATAAGAAATCTGAGTACTTAGCACAGCAATAACAGCAACAAGAACATCATAACAATTCAAGAAAAATTTAGGGTACCTACTAGTTTCAACAAATTCTACAATTACGTAGACATAGGAACATATGGTAAAAAATACATAACACGTAACTTTACAATCCTTTCCAAGACGGAGACCATCGATTACCTTGCTTCTGTTTATTACGTATCCATTGATTATGGTTATTATTTTCATCGAGTACCACAAACGACTGATCCGATTTGAATTTGTCGAATGGTTTATTGACTACGTCTGGATTGGTAACTTCCATACGAAAAGGTGGTCTGATGATTTGGTTGATGGAGTCCGATTTAGAGCAGGTGTCTGTGCTAGATTCGTCGCTATTTTTCATTGGAAGACGTTTACCTTTTTGGAATCTTCTATCGGCTGATCTAGGGTAAGAAAAAAGTAAGTGTTTAGTATTTTTGATGAATGCTGAGAACGGAATGTGCTACATAATTAACTAAGTGATCACTTTTACCAATTGGAAACGTGTGGGTGCAATTGGATGACGTGAGATTGAGCTTCGAAGCAATAGTTGCGTTGTGCTGTTAGTGCATTTTACAAAATTAGGAAACAAATTTAGATATTTTAGATCACCTGTTAAGTATCGTAGCTGGGTCTGCCTTATCATCAAGTATACTGAATGATACCCGATCTTGATCACCGATCGTGCAACGACGAGGTCTATAGATCGTAGGATCACTGGAAAAATCAACGAAAGAAGCGTCATATTCGGGGGACATTTGAATCTCACCTTCGGATTTCAGATTAGTCGATGGCCTTAAACTTTTTGTCCTTTGGTTAATCTTGAAAGGTTTATATTTGGCATTCAGTTCAGATTCTTTTTCCTCGATACCAATAACTGGACTTAGATTCGATCTAGGTCTTTGGAAAGTGGGTCTGTGAACAGGAAACTCGACGAAGGAATGTTTATATTCTGGACTAGGGTTTCTGCTCGATGAGCCATCGCGAATCGTGTCTTTTACCCGGAGCTGCGTAAATTTATCGATTTTGGCTGGTATGCCTTCGTTTTGTAGTCTGTTTCGTTTTCTGAATTTGATATCGTTGGGGTAGGTCGGATGGAAATCAACGTAGCTGGTCTTGTATTCCGGTTCGAATTCCATTTTACCTTCGGTATGTAAATTTTCCATGCTTCTGATTAACGGAGCCCGTTCGGCATTGTGAGGGTATGTGAAACTACCCCTGTACTCGGTGGCTGATTTAATAGCCTCGCGAGGTATTTCCAAATTTGAATACCTTCTAATTAATTTGGTTCGCGGTACATCGGCAAATTCTTTATACTGGTCGGTTGTCTCGGTCGATAAATCTAATTCGCCTTCTAATTTCAACGTCGTGTTGCGCCTGGTCAACTGAGCTTTATCCAAAACCAAAGGTTGTAAAAATTTCTCCTTGGTTTCGGTACCGTCTTCGAAATCACCCTCGACTTTCAAACAAATGGATTGTCTGGCCAAAGCGGCTCGTCGAGCTTCTTTGAACATAACGTATTTTTCTTTGTGCTCAGTCGAGCCTGAAAATTCGCCGGCTGACTCGAAATTCTCCCATTGATCGGGAGGTTTGACGGTGGTTTGTTTTTGTACCGGGTATTCGACGTAACTATCGTAGTATTCGACGTTGAAATCGATTTCGCCTTCGGGTCTGAGACCTTGGTCTTTATTAGCGACCTTCATTTTCCTTTTTTTCCAATTTTCGAACACGACTTCCGAAGGGATTATAAACGAACGGAATTTTTTCTTGTATTCGGACTTGTAGTCGGCGAATTTGCCCGATAGAGGTCTTAATGTATCTGGTAACTTGCCCGGTATGCGTTTACGTCGGTTCCATGCTAAATCGTCTACGGTAAAGTAGAGCGGGTAAGCTTGACGACAGTGATATGTGGAAGATTCGGTTGGCGTGGAAGACTTGGCGTTGGCTGCGGCTGCTGCTGGCGGTTTTTTCAACGACGACGGGTCGCTTAGTGGCCCATTTTTGCGACTTCGAGTGTACCGAAGTCTGCAACGAGAATAAAAGTTCGGTGGATTATTTTCATGTGAGATGAGAATTCGAATGGAGAAATAGATTAGTGCTAGTTTTGGCATCGTTTCAAAATGTTGGTATGTCTTTGATATTTTTTTGTCTACTTTATGCGTGTAAAAATCGAGAAAAAATGTATAAAAATTGGGAAGTGGAAGGAGATGAGGAGGGGAGTTGAATTGGGAATACAGGGTACCTTCATGAAATGGCATTGCATTGTCAGGAGAAGAAGTCATTTTTTGACACAAAGGTTCTTGATGAATTAGAAAAACCTATAAAAATTTTGAGCTTGAAAAATGAAATTTGAAAATATTATTAGATTTTATTTGAAGTTTATTTCATCAAATCTATTAATTTTGAAATGAGTTGTTAAAAAAAAAGGCTGTTAAAAATGGTGTGGAGGTGAAAATCTTCAAATATCTTTTCCATTATTCACTCGTGTGTGATGAATTTTTTTTCTATCGTCATTAATTTGTACAGAAAATTTATGTTTATGGGAAGTCGATGGTTTTGAAAATTAAGAAAAAAATGCATGCTTTTTATTTATGGTTTTTCTGGCCAAACTAAGGGAGCTACAATAAAATGCAAGGAATAAATTAAAAATTGTAGAGCTTGGAATTTTCTTTCTCTTATGAGATATTAGTTTTTTTCTCTAGGGACCCCAGTTTTCGAGATTTTTGTAGTCAAAAGTTATTTCATTTCCAAAATTATTGAATTCGAAAATTTCCCCTAAGAATGAATTTTTTGGATAAGGGCGATAGGAAAAAAATGTAAAGGATAAAAATTATAGAGCTTGAAATTCTGTTTTGTTTATGATCAATTAATTTTTTCTAGGAGGCTTGGTTTTCGAGATTTTTGCAATTTTATATTTCATAACCATCTTCCTTATTAATGGGCTATCCTGTAAATTCCCAAAGTAGGATCATTTCCAGAAAAAACGGGGATTCTTGAATTTTTCATTGACGTGGCCCTCGAATTTTTCCCCTCATCAAAAATATCAAGTTATCAACCCAAAATTACCGTTAAAATGTTCATTTTTCATTTTTGTAAAATCTACCAGAGTCAACATAAAAAAGTTCAATTTCCAAACATTCACTGCGATTATCACAAAAACTGAGCTTTCTATGAAAAAAATTATCGGCATCAAAAAGAAAGAAAATTGTATGATCTATAACTTTGGTTTTCATATTTTTTTTCATAGGAGACTTCGATCTTCCAGAGAATCGACTTTTGTAACAAATATAGAGAAAAATCTTGAAGTACATCTTTAACTTTTTTTTACAGTTTACTTTTTCCTAGAAAAATTTGTGATTATCAGGTGAGGGGGGAGGGGGAGTCCGCTGGAAAAAATATTTGAACTGAAACTAATTTTGAATCATGGGAATGAAAAGTAGGTAAAGAGCAAAGGAACAATAAAAGTAAGAAAAACTTTGGAATTTTGAATTTTTGGATTTAATTTCCATTTATTCGTACTTAGCTCCTTAAATTTTGATAATAGGCAAAAAGTCGTTGAAACAAAATTTGTTCAGTTTTCAAAGGACTACTCATCATTTTTATTGTGTTTGAAATTTTTTTGTTTCAACTCACCTTTATACACCTTTCAATTTTGAAATTAGGCAAGAATTTAGAAGAAAGGATGAATTTGCTTAGTTTTTTATTTACTTTTCATTCCCATTATTGAAAACTACATAGTTTCAATTCAAATTTTTTTGTAAAGGAATTTGCCACATGAATTATAAAAATAAGCTATATGTTGATCTATGGCCTATTCATAAGATCGATGATTTTGGAAATAGAAAAAAAAACACTTTGTCTGCAAAAATCTTGAAAACTAATCCCCCTAGAAAAAACTAATAGTTCTTCGGAGTAAGAAAATTACATTTTTATCCCCTGCATTTTTTTCGTGGCACCCTTAGTTGGGCTTGAAAATCCATGTTTATGGGAAATGTACAAAGTCGATGGTTTTGGAAATGAATAAGAAAAAGAAAAATATTTGTAGCATCGACTTTGTATATTATTTTCTGGTCAAAGTATGGGTGCTACGAAAAAAATGCAAGGAATGAAAATTGTAGAGCTTAAAATTCTCTTACTCCGATGGGCTATCATTTTTTTTCAGAGCGCTTGGTTTTCAAAATTTTGGCAATCAAAAGTTATTTCATTTTTGAAATTTCGTAAATTTCCCATAAACGTGGATTTTCTGGCCAAACCAAAGGTGCTACGAAAAAAATACAAGAGATAAAATTTGTAGAGCTTAAAATTGACCTCCCATGAGCTTTAGTCTTTTTTTTCAAGGGGCTTAGTTTTTAAGATTTTTGCAATCTTTTTTTTTCAATTTTCAAAACCACCGAGATGGACCCTATGAATGAGCCCCATGTATTATTGGTACCCGGTCATATCCAAATCTCGAGTTTTTAATGCTTGTCTCTCGATACCCTGTATGTATAGGTCGACTCAGAATTTCAAATTGAACCTAGTTGATCATCAGGGATTTTTGACTTTGTGGGATTTTTGGGGGCCAAACCCTCTTTTTTTCGAAAATAACCTCTTAGTGGTTTGAAAGGGCTGGAAATTTATACGAGAGGGTTGTAACTCAGCAACATGTTAAAATAAAACTAGCAAAATCGAAGAGGATTTTCAAAACTAGCTCTACTACAATGCCTACACCCCTACCTCAATATCTTATTACAAACTACTATTATCATTTTATAGGCTATGAAGAAAATAATTCAAAAAAATGTATAGAATCTTTTTTGTAGAAAATTCAACACGGATTAATTTTGTAAATAACCATTTTTCCAATCTGAGTACTTTTTAAAGAGATAAACTCAAAAAACTGATTTTCATACATTTCCCTGTTGATTTTTTGAAATCCATAAACTACCTATACTAAATACAAATTACACGATAGGTACTTTTAAATTACAACTTTAAGCATGTTACTCATATCAACACTAGTGACCTTGACCGCCATATCGAAATCCCGTATACAAAGCACTATACTCTAGAACACATAAATCTACCCAAATTAAGCCTCCTCGTGCCCTGAAAATTTTCAAAATATCATTTTACCCCTTACACAATTCCAACATCTTCGCATCAATTCGAAAAAACAAAAAAAAAACACAAAAAATTTGTGGCAGCGGTGGGATTCGAACCCACGCCTCCGAAGAGACTGGTGCCTTAAACCAGCGCCTTAGACCGCTCGGCCACGCTACCAGATACGTGTTCAGGGGTGTTTTACACCATGTTAACGCGTACCGCTATGTCGCAACGTTCAAACACCTAATTCGCTCACGAAAACGTAACTTTTGAACTTTTATCAGGCCAAACACGAATTTTCATTTCACCTTTTCCCGCAGCCAAATCAATTAAACCGATAAAATCTCGACAATACTTACACTACGCGGTGAAACTTCAAGCTTGTGTTGGATTCATTATACTCGAACTTCGAAGCTGAAAAGTGAAACTCGGCGCGCGAAACATCAATAAGGTTTTAATTCCCGCCTTGCACCTATACACAGACTTTAAAGGTCAATGTAAAACTGACTCGTTACCATAAGATTGTTATTATAATCTTGAAATATGCCATGAGCGTCGAAATATAGGTCACTGGATGGGTATTCCATCAATCAAAATAATGCCAAAAATTCATGTATGAAATTATAGTTAGGTACTTTTCGTAAAAATCTTTTCCTTTTTTTTTCCTATTGACAAATAACACGCCAAGTTTTACTTACTGTGAGCTTCGAGTTACCTATTTTAGTTGTGTTTTTTTACCATCTTTTATCATCGTAGCATGCCATCGTTTTATTCAGCATGTGTTTTGTTAGCATAATTCGTGATTATAATATCTATTTTGTTATTTATTTTTATTATTCTTCGTGTGAGTATATTACAATATTCGTCGTGTTTTTTCATTGTGTGAGTATTGTCAGTGGGTCTAAATTTACCTACGTGTTCGAGTTCAAAGAAGCAAAACAATAGCGAAATGTTTGGAGTTATTTTTAGACAAGTATCTGACGAGAAATCGAGAATAAATTTTTCCAAGTTGCCATAACAATTAGTAAACAGTGGAAAAAAATTGCATCATCATGGTCCCTCGAAATGATATCTACATGTGTTCAAATTGAATCTACCTACCTAAATTATCACGAAAACAAAGATACGAGTCCTAGATACCTACTTAAAACTTAATCTAGGTGTTATCTTTTTCAAATAAATAGGATACGAATGATTTCTAGTGATCTAATTTCCATTATCTGATCTTATCGATCTAATTAAAATTTCAATTTGGTTTTGGAACGATGCCAGATAAGTGAAAAATTAATCTCAAACGTGCTGCAGTTGAAAAATTTTTAATCTCGATTTAATAAACAAAAAAACATGTCAACTTACTCGTGAAAATATCCTCAGCGAAATGCAAAACAAGGTTTTTTTTATTTTCTAAATGGAATCGTGTCGTTGGCTTGTACTACATTTTACGTGCTACTCGAACGAATTCCTACGGCGGTGTTGACTTTCCATATGGCAAGTTTTTCATTCGAAGTTAATCAATGCGAAAAGCGTATATTGTTAGCATAATTTATAACTGTCATAAGGGAATTTAAACATATTAGTAGGGATGAAAAGTGCAATAAAAGCTCTTTATCGTGGTACCGCCTCTTTATAGATACCTGCCGAAATTCAACGTACTCGATTATCTAACTCGACTCCAATTCCCTGCGTTAATTTATAAAATTGAGTAAAATTTTACGATATTTTTGCAGAACTGTGTCCAGGGAAGGGTGTTTTTTTGGCTCCAGAGAGGTAGATTTGAATTATGACGTTCCAGGGCGTAATTTCTTATCTTGGAGCGGGTCTGTGGAGAAGGGGAGAAGTTCTACGTACCAGATTTATTATTCAAATTTCGGAATAACTGTCGAATAATAATGAAATATTAAACATTTCACGTTTTCTCGATTATATTCTTTAATGGGTTCTAAAAATGCGTATTGTGAAATGATTTTATATGCAAGTAAATGAAAATAAATGATTTTTCGACGTCATAATGTAACCTCCCTTCATCGTCGGTGTGATGTTGCAAATAATCTGCGGACTGATAAAAGAACAATTAATCTTTGGCGATTATATTTACGCCAAATGGTTTAAAATCCATCTCATTCATGATTACGCACGAGGCACGACAGCGAAAATTATTTTAAAAGATTCGATAAGTAGGTAAATTTAACTTCAGACGTAAACAGATAATCAGAATTTAACAGACGATTGTACGTAGATATTGATAATGCAGGTGATAAGCGTGCGAATGCGAAAATGAAGAAAAAAATTTCATCGTGAACCAATCAAATGGTAGAATATTTTTAAATGTGCTAATTACCGATGTAGGTAAGGTGTAGTTAAAATTTTAAACTGACCTGGAAAAGGGTAATGGTTTTTTGGATGCAGCCATCGAGTGAGTTTTTTAAGCTAAGGTAACAAATAACTAACGCAGAAGCGCGTTGCAGCCGAATTAACCTACAGGTATGTGCTGTACCTGTACATGACGTAGGTTCATGTCGACAATCGTATCCCTAACCTTGTTGTTTCGGTCATTAAATTTTCCTCCTGCGGTGGTGTTTTTCTCTCTGTACGTGCTAAACGTAGCGAATCATGCACGAGGCTGAAATTCGACCAGACAACGAATTTCGTTAGTGAGAGTATGCATGGTGCAGTACACCTGCTGTTTTGGTGTTGGTTTGGGAGGGCGAGGGAGGGGTAGTGATTTCTTTTCAAATTAATGATATTACTCGAAATCGGAAAATAATTTTTTTTCAACCGTTTGAAATGTTTTGAAGGTTTTATGGGATAATTATTTTATTGGATAGAATTATACAGGCTGTATAGAAAAGTCTTACGTTGTTTGAGGATGGGTTTAACTGGAATAAAATGTTTGAAGACACCGGGTACCTTGTAGATTTGAAAGTTTTGAATTTTTCTGATCTTGACTAATTTTTCAATTTGAAAAAAAATAATGTTTTGTTGTAAAATTGCTAACGTTCTCAATCAGAAACAAAGATTGGCGGATTTCTCCTCAATAGAAATCGGAAGCATGATTTTTCGATTGAAGAAAAATAATTTTAAATTATGAGTAGGAAGACTGATGCACCATAATCAAAACTGGATCGAATCTGGGGAGGGGCAGAAAGCAGCTTTCCGACCCACAATGGTAAAATTACATTATCAGAAAGAAAAATTGAAAAATTTTGCACAAGTGATGACCTTTTTTCAAAAATTTAGAAAAATTTACATTTGGAATTGGAAATAATTGCATTGCGAGTCGGAAAATAGGGGGAAAATATTGGATAGAAAAATCTCAATGATCGCCTTTTATTTTGAAAGAATGAAGTGAATGATTTGCCGAAGTAATTGATTTGATTGCATGAAGGAGAGAAGGCAAAGCTTCAATTTTACAGCAGCTGTCTTTTATTCAAAATTTCTATTACTAAAATGACTGGAGTCAAATTTAAAGTTTTCAGGTAAGTGAAGGCGTAACATAGGATGTGTCAAGTGTGCCATGGCTCACCCCATCAATTCTCGAATTTTCCACTTCCCCCTCCGCTCGGAAAATACCAAGTTATCAACTCAAAATTACTGTTCAATTTTCTTTTTGTAAAATCTGCTAAAATTTACAAAAACAAGTTCAATTTTTAAACGTTCACTGCGATTGTCACGAAAACTAAGCTTCCTACGAAAAAAACTGTCTTCATCAAAAAGGAAGAAAACTTTATCATCTACAATTTTTGTTCTTATAATTTTTTTCGTAGTAGGCTTCATTCATTCAGAAAATTGGCTTTTAAAATAACTGTAGAAAATAATCATTAAATACTTACTTCGTTAATTTTTTTCACACTCCGACATTACCTAGCATACGTGATAGAAATCAGATGTACGGCGGGGGAGGGGGTGGTAAAATTTATCCATTGCTGCTCATGCAAAGTTTCTTCGTTATTTTACTCGAATTTACCAAAATAATAGAAACCTTCACCTACTTTTAAACTTTTACGAATTATGCATAAGTAGGTGCAAATGAAGTAGATTTTGAATGATGATCAGTCCCTTCTGTATACCTTTCTTCTCATAGACAAGTCCATAAATGAAATATCGAGGTAATTTTTTCCTCTAATCAACTTTTTCTGTTACTCAATCCATCCTCGGCCCTCCACCACTCCATATCACAATTTTTGAAAAAGAAGTCATTTATTTCATTTTAACGATAAACAAAAGTGGATACAATTTGGGATTTGAGTAAGATGCGAAAATAGTATATTACAATACAAGGGTGGGAAGGGAACGATTACGTGTCGAGCGCGTGTAGCGTTTGCGAGCCGAGCCGAGCAAAGGTACACCGCGAGACACGTAAGTTCCCCCACCCTTGCATTGTAAGATAGTTTTTATCATAAATGCTATGAAAATAAGATGTAAATTTAAAGAAATTTTTACCTCCC
>FIZU01020986.1:0-41208 GCA_900064475.1 Pseudococcus longispinus | reverse complement strand
ATTCAGTCCACAGTTTCTCACAAAAAATGTCATAGCCTTTTTTCAAGTAATTTTTTCATTCAAACTCAGATTTTTCCGCAATATTTTTTAATTCTTACCTCATTTAGCATGAATTTCTGCACTTGTGGATAAAATGATACCCTGTAATGGAACCTCGAAAATTCGGTTCTGCCCGCAACACATGTGGTGCGGGCAACTTATATTTTTTTCTGCGTTTGAAAAATGCAGCGAATGAAGATTTTTTCTCAAAAAACATCCCGCAAATGATGTACGAAGTAGAATTTGACAAAATTCTACCTATTTTTTCAATCATATTTCCAAACATTGTTGTTTGAAATGTCTGAAAAATTTTGAAAACAGATTTCTTGGGAAAATTTTTACTGCCAATCGAAAATCCTCTTACAATCTCTTCATTTTTATTTTTATCTTATGAATGTATGGAAATTTTCAATTTTGGGTCATCCGAGGCCCTAAAATATCTCAATAACGAACTCAAAATGTCATCTTTTTTTTTAAAATGACAATTATACTTAAAAAAATTGGAGGGGTATGAATTTGGAAGTTTTGCACTTTATTTCTTTCTTTTCTGAGAGTGAGTAGTTGAGTGTATTTGTTTTTTCAATTTGTAGCAAATTTCACACAGAAAAATAAAAGTAGATAGCTTTTTTTTTTTTTTTTTTTTTTTGTGGGGCTCCCAGTCCCATAAGGGTGGGGCAAGTTTCTATAACTAGGTATTTTTTATATGAAAATTTAATTTTCACCGTTGAAAAAGACTTCGTGCACAAATTTTACAAAAAGGGTCAACTGATGTTTAAATGGATTTTTTTTATTGCAAAAATCATCGAGACTTTTCAAAGAGATGTCAGAACCCCCCCCCCCCTTTCAATCATAAAAAAATGATTTCAATTAAATTCTACTCAAAATTTTTCGGATAAAGGAAAATAGAGATTCTTTTCAAAAAAGTAAGGATCCAATTTTCTTATACAAAATTTTCAACTCAAAGAAAAAAAATTGATTCAACTTTTTTAAACAGAGCACAAGATTTTGTGATTTTTTTTTTTACTTGAAATCAAATTCGAATCTTTTACCTATTTTTTTTTATTGACGTCCAATCCTAGAACACTTTAATGTTAAAATTGTCATTTTATTTAATGTTGATCTTCATTAGAAAAACAAGAACATGGAGTAGAGAGGCATGAATTAATAATTAAGTGTATTTTTTCAGCTAAAACTTAAGCGATTCCATTTTTAGTCAAAATGAATCGATGTGAATGGTTCGTGTTCTGCAAGTCATGTAGAGTAAATAAAGGTCACTCATTACCTATTTTTTCAGTACCTAAATCAAAGGAGATCCTCCAGAGTTGATTTGAACGAGCTTCATATAGGTACCTACTTAGAATTCACAAATTTAAAACCCTTTACAAATGACCAATGGCGTCACTTCGTTTTTTTATTCGTGTTTGCTCAAATTTTTTCTCACTTAGGTTAGTACGCACCTCTCCATCTTGAAAACTTTTTGTAAGAAGTCCTTCGAGAAAAAAAAATCACAAAAAAATTTTTAAATCATTTTCTCGTAAAAAATTTTTCAACGAAAAAGCACGAAAACCGCTCTTAATTGGTAAACAAAAATAATAATGAAAAATTAAAATGAACTTCATGGCATTTAAACACCTTTTGGAACGTCGACCATTTTGTTAGGCATTTGAAGTTGAAACAATTACATTTATTCATTTTTAAACCAATTTTCACGATACTTCATACCTTTTTTGCAGTAAAATTCACAACGGGATCAGCAGATAACTATTTTATTTCACACCATTGACCACTTGGTAAAGAATTTCATTTGTCCAAAAAAATCAAAATCATGAAAAGAAATTTTATGAATTTTAATTTTTGTAAATAAAACGTATAATGGAATTTTACACCACGAAAAGTGTAAATGAACAGTAGGGTGGTAATTTTTTTCGGGACGCCTCCCAGTTTGGGAGCATTTTGTGAGAAAATAACGCATAACAATTTTCAGCCCGATCTATGCGTATTAATCCGCCCCTCAAAGCTCATGAAAATAGCGCGCGCGAGCTCAGCATTATTCCACTGTGACGCGTGGGAAATGAAACGCGACGTATCGGAGTCAAAAAATGCTAAGATCTTTCAACTGGAGGGAAGGGTTAATATGCATCGATGGGGCTAAAATTTTTTTTCCGATCCCTTCTCATGTAGGGGCATCAAACTAGGGAGCGTCCCGAAAAAAATTCGAAAATTTTTTTCCACCCCTTATAAGTATAAGTTTTAAGGTCGTTGAGGGACGACTTAATGTGAATCAATCGAGCTAAAAAATTTTGCACGTTATTTTGACATGAAGTGGCACCAAACTAGGGGGCGTCCCGAAAAAAAATCGAAAGTCGCAAAATAAGGACTACCCTAATGAACAGTGCCCATGGGCAACCATGAAACCTGTGCTTCAGAAGCCATGCAAAGCGTAAATAATTACATAAAAACTTTGAAACTTTTTTGCACTGTAAAGTGGGTAGAAATCCAGCTTCCATCCCAAAATACTCACACATTGGATTTGAGACGTGAGCTAAAGTTACAAAAAAGTAAAAAACTTCAAATTTGAAGTGAGATTTTGAGAAATTATCACTTTTCGGCTTCAAAAGCTTCGAGCTATAGAATTTTAAAATCATTTTTTGCAAAATTCATCTGAAAAAATTCATGCAATTTCAATTTTTTCCAAAATTCTATCACTATTTGTACCTAAAATGTTTCAGACACCTTGAAAGCACGAAGACTACCCTGGTAAAAATTTCAAAAACTACTCAACTATTTTTTGACTTTTTGTCCTCCAAAAATGAAAGGCTGTTTAGTGTTTACCCAATAAATAAATCGAATTTTTAAAACCAAATCTCACTATATACCTAAACGCATCGTGACTAGCATATTAATACCTCTCACCAATCTTCATACTTCTCCCCAACAATTTTTTTCCCAGTAGCTAAGTATTCACAACGCAAACCTAAATCTACAACTCGAGTATTCCACGCACCCAACTATTCGAGACGTACATCTACATTCTGCGAGCTAATAAATCATAACTCATGCCTATCTAACCGCATAAATAAATCACATAATTGCACTTCTGTGTACCAAACTCAGACCTCGAAACGTACCATCAAGTATCAAGACTGCATACGAAATCACGGATATTTCGGCGCTTCATCGCGCATACAACGTAATCCCATTTCTATTCGTTTTACGATTCGAATCTGAAATTCGAGCTGTTTCGGAAGGGGTAATCTTTCATACACGAAATTATCGAATACGTCTGGTATGTACCATTTGGCCGCCGGAGGGCTGCTTCGATATACGCAGATTTCCCATCTATGAATTTTTATATCACCTAGTCGTTACGCGGTCACGTCCAAATGACATGACTTTTCCCTTATGCTACACGCCCGACTCGCCGATACAAAATAACAACCTTTTAGTATCAAACTAAGCCGCTTTTTACACCCGTCGGTTCGGTTCGGTTGACACACCACACGTCGCATAAGTCTTATTCTCTAATGTGAAAATCTAGTAGCCTCGGTGTCAAAAAGGAAAACCAACAGCGAAGGTGGCGTTGGGGTGGGGTAAATTTTGACATTTTTATTCGACTCTGTATCCAGCGAAAAAGAAACTTACGAGGAACCTTATTCTTGAAATTTTACGCGTAATATTTCATTCTTTTGCAGCTGCCCTGCCATACCGCTGTGCGATAAAGATTAAGGTGCTACATGACTCGCGGATCTGAAAATATTAAAATTCGTATCGTACAGTTTCGTTGCCTAGCTTTTTCCATCCCCAGCCTCCCTTTCATATGCCTACTTTCCTTCTCGCTATTTTTTTTTCTACACAACAAACTCGTTCCTGTTCTCGTTATCGACCTTTTCTTACGTAGAAATATTCGTATACGCGACGAAACCCTCTGTAAGGTTTTGCCATCGAATACAATGCTGTACAATAGGAAAAATCTCACAAAACGCCAAATTCGAAACACAACGAAAAAAAAACAGTACAAATCTCTTAATTACAAAAAAACCCAAACGCATTTCGGCTCAACAAAAGTGCTGGTATCTCGTTATTTAATTAAACGCCATCTGAAAATTTTTTCTCTTCTTCGCAAACAAACAGCAGACCCCCCAAAAAAAACCGAAACCAAAAGCAAGATTGTTTTAGCGTAATTAAGTTCAAGTCAAAACGTTTAATGGTTATTGTAAATTTTCCAGCGAAACGTAATTTAATTTCGAATACTTTTTTGTGTATTGTTTTTTTTTTTTATTCGGCGTACTGCACCATTGAAAGGCTTTATACTTGGAACCTCTATACCGAGCCTTTCAAACGGCAATCAAAAAAGCATAAATTATCTTGTACTTATATAAATTAAGCTCATCGTTTTTTTTCCCGCTCGTTCCACGTTTCGCAATTTTTTTCCCCCATCGTTACGTAGGTTTCTTTTCACAACGGGAAATTTTTTCCATCGTTTCAATTATTTGATTAAAATTTCATTAGTTGAATGCCTCCACTCGATTCGACGGCTCAGCTCATCTGGTCAATGGACGTCGTTGGTCGTTTATCGAAAAATCAACCCGAGTCATACGCACGCACTCTAGAGTCTGTGTAAACGAATTCTCGGCTACGTAGATCGGTATCGATTTCAATGGCGAAATATAATACAATGGAGTTACAAAAGACCGTTATTTCGTTGAGTAAACGAGCCAAAAGTGGCGAAAGTTTACTTTCGTAATGATTAGATTTTTCCTTTCAGCCGAATAAGATGGAAACAGGACACGATACTACATCTCATTGTTCAAGGTGAAATTTTATGAGAATTTTCCTCGCTGTATTGTACTCGTATAGTGCCAACGTACAGCACGGTGCCCGGATACCTAGTCGTGGTACACACGTATACCTCTACCATGGCAAACTCGAAGTGATAATTTTATCGCCGAAAAAGACTTCGAGATGTGCGTTCGTTCGTACGACGAGATGTTCATTTTTCAATGGGTATTCTTCGTTGTTCGGTTGTAGTCGCGATAACGCCAAAAATAGGTCTAATTTTTCTAGTATTTCTATGGTTATTGTATTGTTACGAGTGTTATTCGAAATGAATTTATTGTTCGAAAAATAACGCTATAGAAATTGACCAATGACCATAGAGACATGTGACAGACTAACAATTGCCAGTTGTTTGTGATATGGATACTCAGCCAGCCATATGTCACGTAAATAGTGGCTAGAGTCATGTGACAGAAGGCAAATGTCATGTCAAAAAGTCTTATGACAGATGACATGTCAATTTGTAATATGAAAAGAATTAAAATATGTAGTTTGAAAGTAGATAGGTACAAATACATTGAAAGTGATGTAAAAATCAGATTCAAATAATGTCTTTTGTTCTCGAACCAGAGAAGTCAGCCCAACTACTCGAATCAAGGCACAAAATTTAATGAAAATTTAGAAAATCAAGTATAAATAATTCAAACTTCTTAAAAACGTTGAAAATTTCCCTGGAAACCATTAAAAATAGTCAACAAATCGTGAAAACTGTTGAAAATGTCGAAAAAATTATAGAAATCGTCATAAAATCCGGTAAGTCTGGCAGAAGTGGTCAAAACATCGTGAACATTTATTACAATGTTTGTAAAAATTATTGAATTTGAAAATAATCTAAAATACGTGTAAAATAAATGGTCAAAAAACCATGAAAATCAATCAAAAAATCATCAAAGTCGTCAAAAATGTCATTAATTTTTAGGAAATTTTCATAAAAATTTATAAAAATATTGTAAAAACGGTAAAAAAAAAAAACGAAAATAGTGCAAAATGTTGTATAATTGGAGGACAATTCACAAAAATCGTTAAAAATTTTGTAAAAAAAGGCCCAAAACACCATAAAAATTAAAATTATCATGAATAGTATGAAAATCAGTATAAAATACCCTAAAAATTGTATAAATATCATGAAAGCTGTGGAAAATATTATTAAAATCGTTCAAAATTTCAGAACAACGATTGAAGAAATTTCAACAATTTTCAAATTACTTCGCCTACTTTTGCAACATTCTTGATGAGATTCACAAATGCTACAAACATTAAACAATTCCACTATAAAAATCTAAACAATTTTGCAAAATTTTGGACAACTCAATTAATATGATTTTAATGAATTTTTAAAACAAATCGTCACAAAATCTTCAATTATTTTAACATGGGTATTGGATATGTTATGAAGAACTACGTGACAGAAATTAATTTTGCGCTGGCACAGATCAGCAATTTTGTGAAACCAAAAGTTAAAAAATTACATTTCCTATGTTTTGTAAAAAAATTTTGTATTTTTTCGGTTGAAATTTTTTAAAATGAAAAATCCAAAATGAAATCTGCATTTTAGAAGAATTTCTAAACCTGATGGATTTTTTTCCAAAACTTTGCAGGAACAATTGGTAGACGGAGGAAGGGAGAGTGGAACAAAGTTATGAAATTATGTTTGAGTCAAATCATTCATCAATTTTTGAAAAATTAATCGCCTTTTTTGGGCCAAATAAAATAAAAGCCAAATCTAATACCGAATCAAATTCTGAATATGAAAAAAAAGATTACAACATATTTTCTTAAAAAAAAGGGAAGTTATCAAATCATGAACATGTTTTTTGGATCAGGATGAGAAATAACTGAAAAATGTTGGATAATATCTCAAAATACCATTTGAACAAAAAAATAACACGAAAATTTGTAATAAAAAGTAAAATGTCGAAGAATTTTCCAAAATCCAATATTCAAAATTTCAAAAAAAAAAAAATCATAAAACTTCAAAACTTATTTCTTATCTCGGCATTTCAAAAAATTATAGGGACCCCCCCCCCCCGCCTTTCGCCTCGTTGATGAATATTCGCGACTCCGCCACAAATTTGAAAATTTCTGGATCTCGATGCTTGATGATACATATACACGTAAAAACAAACATTTTCAAGTGGTCAAAAACGGTCCATTTCGGGAGAGACTGATGAACTGTCGCAAGGTTTTCTTATTTCAAAAAATGTCAAAAATGTCGATTACATAAAAGTTAAATTTTTTCTGCCCTTATTTTACCCCCCCCCCCCCCCCCTTCCCCCCCCCCCCCCCCCATCCTCCCCTCTCCACCTCACCGAAGCCTTCTTATCATTTCCATTTCCATTTCCATACTACCAATGAAAGTATAAAACAAAGGATATCCTTTTGCTTTTTCTGCCACGTTAGACTGAAGTGAACCATGTTTCATGAAATATTTAAAAATCAAATTTTAAAACAATCTAAATTTTTCCAAGTTCAAAAGTCAATTAACCTTTATTAAGATTTTTCGAAATCTAAAAACTCAGAAATTCTAAAATTTCAAAAAATTGTTTGAAATCTGAAAAATTTTCAAGTCTAGAAAGTCTAAAATAGCCTAACAAAATGTCTAAAAATCAGCATGATCTCTGAAATTTCCATGGGTCCTAAAAATGAATGAAGATTTGAAAAATTTTTCGAATCCAGAAAAGCCTGAAAAAAATGTCTAAAAGTCAGCGTGATGGAATTTCGTGACATTTGTTACAGGTGTACTCACCGCTACAGCATATCCTATGCTAATATCAAGGAATGTTTGAGAAATATCAAAATTTGGATTTTTTTCTGTTCTAAATTAAAACATTTTTCAAAAAAAATTAAAATAGATCAAAAATGTTAAAAATCTACGATTTTTTTTTTTGCGAGAAAGAAGATTAAAAAATGTCAACTTGAAAATTCTTGGATCTCGATGTTTGATGAGTTGACGACAATGTAGGTACAAATACATGTCAAAAGAAAAAACATATCTACGTATAACTCTGGCAATGGATAATTAAAGACACTGAACGATGAAATGACCAGTCTTAGTATAAGAATCGTTCAATATGGAAACAAACACTGCATTATTTTCAAGTTTTGGGAGTTTTAAAAGTAATATCTCATTTCGCCTCTTCTAAATACATCACCAAGCTGCACCCAAATACCACATTTCTGCACCTCGATCACAACATACTAAAAAATCATCTCTTCTACATCCCTTCTTCTCTCACTTCATTCCACAACATCTCTGGCAATCTCCTCAGCGTGAAAATATCGATCCGCAACACTCTGCTCGGCTCGGTTGGTAAATGCGTATACGATAAACAATTTCCTCATATTCGCGGCATGGCAGTTACGCCGAGAGAAAAAAAATAAAGAGGAAAACCACCTCTCCTCCGCGCTGCGGTGCGGTTCGCAAGACGTGAAATTTTTTTTAAATTATATAAAACGTGACACGACGTTAGATAATTTCATTAATTAAACCGCTAACGATACTGTACCCGAAGCTTGACATTTTCCGTATAAGAATTAATCTCGAGAAAGGCCAAGAAAAATAGCCGTACGGTTAATCCCGCCGCCAAGCGATCCTCATCCTCGTCCTCGTCGAAAATACGTATAAAATTATTACTCGTACGTCGAAAATATATTAAAACGTGACTACCGAGCGTATCCCTCGAGCGTCGACGTGTTTATCAATCGATTAATATCTCATTCGCAGAAGATTTTCCTGCAATTTTTTTTTCCTCCCTCCTTCGACGATGGCAAAATACCTCTTTTAGCTGAAAATCTCTTAAGACCGGTTCGATTAAAAAAATTCCCAATTACACTGTGTATACGTTTGTCGCCCATACTCGAGACGACCAAAACTAATTAAAAAATTTTAATAGAATTTATCCAACGAGGAGGGAAAAAGCTCGCCAGTTCCCATGTTCATGGCTCGGTGTGGGATGGCGTGGCATGGCGCGTGACATGCGAAGACGAAGGCGTAAAAAAAAAAAAGAGCGAACCGAGTTAATAAATTAACCCGCCGAAACGTTTCATTTACATTTGTTAACATAACAAACGATTTTCGTTTCGAACCTTTTTTCTTCTCGCCTGCGCCTTCGATATTTACGCCATTAAGTTTACTCGGGACGCGGGCCAAATTAACTATGCCATCGTAATTCACCGGCAGCAGCGGCCACAGCATCGTGAACTTTCTTATATGGACCAGAGCGAGCCGGAGAGAGAGAGAGAGAGGTAAAAAGGGAAACAAAAAACAAACTGTATTTTGATTTAAAATGGCGAAATTTTTTAATGAAAAAGTACTCGGGCCTTTTCGAGTATCGAGGCAAAGGCGAGTGGACCAGAAAACGGGGGCAAGACGAGGACGAGCAGTGCTTACTTAATTCTCGCCTGCTTTTCTTAAATACTCTACACGACGTCGTTATAAATCGTGTTGAAAATTTCCTCTCTTCGGCTCGTTCCAGTTTTCTCTCGAGTTCGGATCTTGCGCGTTGCCTACGCTGTCGCCTTCGTCCATGCCTCTTCTGGATTTGTTTTTAATTAAAAAAATAACAAGAAGAAACGAGGCGAATATTCGATGCAGAAAATCATCCGGAGCTGGGACGCGAGCACCGAGTTTCGGGTCGAGCAACGATGAAAGAGAGGTTATCGTTTCCACCATAGATACCTATTTTCTCTTAGCACTTCTCCAAAGAGAGAGAGAGAGGTATTAGTTTTGGTAAAAGCGAGTCGAGCCGGAGCCTGAGTCGGACGACGACGTTATAAGACCAAACACGAGCTACGAAATCGACGTCATTCTAATTTAAAAGCCACCAGCCATAGCCACCGCGATTAATGTTCAACAAAAGCCCTATTGTCTTTATACTGGTCGGGCCGCCGACAATTTGTGGCTTACTTTTAAATTACAAAAGTAAACAAACAGATGGTGAAAAATACTAAATGCGATTTTCATTTTATAAACTCGCACCCTTCCTCTTCTCGGGCGAGCTTCGCTTTAAAATAAATTGCGCTTTGTTTTCATTCGTCGGTGCTTCTTTTTTTCTCTTTCTCGTTCTTTTTTTTCTTCTCTTTTTTAGCGAATTTCTCCTTCTGTTTTCGCGACTCGCTCGCTCGGAGACTTCGCCTGGGTCGTTTTTTCTAATGACGTTTCTTTCTCGTATTCTCTCCTGCCTCGCTGTATTTCTACGTATAAATTGAACCACCGAGAGAAGAACGTCGCTGTACGTAGAGAATTACGTAACCTTGTACCGCGCAACTCGCGTTTTCCAAGGTTGTTAACAGGGCCAAGGGCCAGCGGCGGTAAAGTACCTAACTTTTTCTCCGGCGTTCCCTCCTCGTACCTAATGTTTATCTTGGCGCTATCATTCGGCACGACCAAGCTTTACGACCAACTTTCCGCCAACCGAATGATTTACATTTTCATAGAATTTTTTTTTTCCTTTCCTATACCGTTTCTCTTCTGCTTTTTTTTTATTATTATTATTTTCTTTTAGGTTTTTTTTTTTTCATAATTTCTCGTCTCTATGCTGCAGACGTATACGTACTATACCTCGTCGCGGTCTTCCTCGGTAACGTAACGTCTCGTCTCGCGCCAAATTCACAATACCATATTTACGACTCGACGAAACGAACCAACTTTACAGTTTTACGCGGCTCTTTGCGCTCGACTCGACCATGATTCTTCTTCTTAATTAACTAACCGGCGTACTCGTAAGATGCTCGTTCGCGTTTCGTCTACGCGTCTCCTCTCGTCCCTCCTTGCCCCTTTGCGTCGCACCGCCTTGATAAAAAGCAAATAAAAAAAAGTAGAAAAAATTCCTTCTCGCTTGGCTCTCTCTAATGGCTTATAAAACGATTGATCTTTATGTATCTCGCGCGCCACCGTCGCGCTAATAAAAAATTCAAAAACAGACAAATTTACCTAACCGATTTTTATCGAGCTCTATAACATTCGAGCCGGCGTATTTTTCGCCATCTGTTCTCGCTAATTTGCCGCGCACAGACTACAGTTTACGACGGCTGCGAAAAAGTTCTTGATCGAGGTACGAGTTTATGTATTCGTGCGGTATGTATTTCGTGTCTGGAAAAGTTCACTCGTAACATACACAGGATCGAGTTTGGAAAAGGTGGAAGAGGGAGGGAGAAATCGGTAGAGGAATTCGAAAAATTCAGCATAATGTCGAAAAAACGTTATAAAAAGGATTAATATGAAATTTAATCTTCAAAGCATCTTCTTTCATTTTGCATTTGAATTGAAAAATTGGAAACATTTCAATCAAAGTTATCATAATATGAATACTCGTATTTACCAAAATACATCTTTCGTACACTAATTCTGCACATTTACCCCCTCTTCCGTCTCTTCCCCCCTCGATCAGCCAAAAAAACGTGAAAATTTCACTTCAATTTTTTCATTCAAGAAATCGTAATAATACAGGGTGACCCACATAGAAGGTCAATGGGTTTGAAAAGGAACGGGGGGGGGGGTACTTTGGCTGCAAAAATCTCAAAAACTAAGCCTCTTAGAAAAAAAACATTCGTTTATGGCAGAAAGAAAATTTTAAGCTCTACAATTTTGATTCTTAACATTTTTTTCATAGGACCCTTAGTTTGGCCAGAAAATCCATGTTTATGGGGATTTTTTTTCATTTTCAAACCCATAGACTTTGTATATGGGTTGAATTTCCCATAAACATGGATTTTCTGGCCAAACTAAGTGTGCTACGAAAAAAATGATAAGAAAAAAAATTGTAGAGCTTTAAATCATCTTTCTACTGTAAGAGGTTGGTTTTTTCCTAAGAGGCTTAGTTTTCGAAATTTTTGCAGTCAGATTTTTTTTTAAATTTCAAAACCATCGATCTTCTATGTGGGACACCCTGTACACGATTTGCCAAAAAAAATTGTTCTCCTTCATTTTTTACCGATACTTCCATTTATGGGAAGGCGAGAAATTTAATTTTTTGGAATTTTTTAATCATTTCGCTAGAAAAGGAGTAAAATCAAAAAAATTGATTTTTTGCTCTCATTCTGATAACTTTGAGAAAACTCATTTTCAAATATTTTTCTCTGTTAAGTATAATTTAGGAAATTTCAAAAGTTATCTCAATATATTATAAAATGGGTAGGTAAGATACTCACCATTTGGAGCTTGGAAATAGACCCATCGAATGAAGTTTATCTGCAACAAAAAAGAGTAATTTTTAAATATTGACTCTTCTATAATTACCAAGGTATGCGTAGAATATTCATCAGTTCTATCAATTCATCTTGAGTTTTGTCTAAAACGAAATTTTGGGCAATAATTTTTATTGATTTTTTAACTGCAGTATTCAATTATTCATGCTGAGTACCACTTAATCGAAGATGTGTTTTAGGGCTGGGAATCTGCCTATAATTAAAGAAGAAAATATCTCCAAGGGAAAAACGTTACCGAATATTTTAGCAAATTATTTTGAAATTACCTAAGAGGATCTTTTTTGAATTTCTTCATACAATTTTTTGAAAAAAAAAGTTAGAGTAGACCCATTGAAGTGATGACTTTGGAAAGGGATACAAGAAATTCGTGCAGGAAAAAATTTGAATTTCACGTCACAAAAATTTGGAAAAAAATCAACTGACTAAATTGGCCTTCAATTCCTCTCTTTGCAACTTTTGCATATTTATACCTCGTTGAAAACATCGAAAATTTTCCTACGTGCAAATTCAAAAAAACTGGATTAAATTTTTTTTTTTTGAAAAATTGTATGAAAAAAAAATTATTGGAAGGGAGGGGGGGGGGGGTAGGGGTTAAACAAAGAAAATACCAATTTTGGCAATTTTCCCACTTCCTCTTTCCTCTAGAAAAATCACCGAATGTTTTCAACCTGAAGCGTAATTTTTTCAACTTTAGAATACAATTCCGATTAATTTTTCTGAACGTGAAAAAGAAAACTCACCATTTTTTCAAACTTCTTCACTCGAACTTAATCTTAATTGTTCCTATTCCGAATATTTGAACAATTTTGGCAATTTTTATCCCTCCTTTGTCTGTATACCATTCAATAAACCCCAACCCGGAACTCGGAGGTATCAAATTATTTTGTAACAGTAACATACCAACATGAAAATTTGGCGGAGGGGGGGGGGATTGACTTCAAAAATATCAACTTGAAAACCATGAATTTTTTAACTAAAACACTGAAGATTTGCTGCTTATAGGACGAAAAATGATGGTCGACGTCATTTTAAAAAAAATTATTTTTATAGGTACCTACTTAGTTGAAAAATAATGTAAATTTATCGTTTTGTTCGAAACTAGTTTCATGATTTTTTTTAATGACTTGAAACCATTTTCATGACTGATAGTAAGTATTCAATATTCACATATTTCAGAACAATAAAGCGAGTGCGAGGACTCGAAAGATTGAGATTTACTGGGCTATTTTTATGACCTTTTTTATACTCTTTTTTTACCACTCTGGTTTTCAAAGCGCAATTCTATAAGTATACCTAAGTACGAGTATGCCCCAATGAAGATTTAAAAAATTGAGATTTTCACGAACCCAGATAAGTAATAAAATCCATCTTTCCACGTTTTATTTCAGATAAACTTCGTGGTTTATTTTCATGGTCTCTTTTGTATTCCTGTAGCCAAGCATTCGGGCATATTTCATTAAAAAAAAAATCATTAACCTCGTGATTTTATAAAATTTTGAAAAAATTATCCACTATTTTGTTCCTGAACGAACCGAGGGCAAAGATTTTGCAAACAGGGACATTCAATGAGCAAAATTTCTTCTTTTCAAAATAGAATTTTCAATTCGTCAGTTCTTATTATGACAAAAAATATCTCCAAGTTTTTTTATTAATCAACCAATAGTATCTAGTTCGAAGTTGTCAATTTTGTCAATTTTTAAGACCTGTGCAGAAAATTTTCGAATGTACTGGAATGTGTTTATCATTATCTTCATACATAGGTGGAATTTGAGGTGATTTATTTGCATTCCGAGAATCGAATTAAATCAAGAATCAACGATTTCTCAGCTACACGTTCAAAATTCTCAATGTGTCAACTGATGGCTCAACATCCCAAATTCTCGTTGGTGAGCAATGAAGAATCACTCCCCCCCCCCCCATTCCCTCTGAAATTACAGCAAATTGAAGTTTNCCCAAATTCTCGTTGGTGAGCAATGAAGAATCCCCCCCCCCCCCCCCATTCCCTGTCATCACGTTCCAGTTCTGAAACAAGTGAGATGAAACGAGACCATATTCGTTATCAAAAAAAAAAAACAGCAAGTACAACTACGAGTATAACAACAACAACAACAACAACAACAAACTGAAAAATTGTCATCCTGTATTTTTTTTTATATCAAACCTCCCCTCTCCCTTTCTTTTTTCCCACCAGTGACGTCCGAAAAAAAAAAGACAACAGCACACACATATCACCTAATCGATTACCATCCGCTTGCGGAAATCCTTTCATGCGTAAAATCTGCATCATGTTATAATTAAATTTGCATTGATCAAAAGTGGCGCAATTGCGTCCAAACGAGTACGTAATTCCGGTAATTAATTTCCTTTGAAGAGCAAAAGCCATACACTACGTACAGAGCACTAGTTCGAGCCTCGGAGAAGAGGACATTGACGCCGAACCAGATGAATTTTCGCAACGTTACGTTACGTACCAAACATTACGCTGGCATATCTCATTAATTTAACACATACTGCACATAATATACTGGTACCACCGCAATACATCGAATTTGTAATTTTAAATTAGCCTCTTGACAATTCCGGTAAATTCAATTTACAGTATTAAAAAAAAAAAAACCAACAATACCAACAAATTTCATCTAGGTACCTACGAGTATATTCCTCCCTCGTGCTGTACCCAAGTTCCAAACCCAGCCAACTACCATCTGAACACTTCATTCCACTCGTACACAAGTGAAAAATCACATTGTTACATAATTACTTTCATATGACTCGGTGTTTTGATTGCTGTCGCTGTAAACTCGTTAAAAAATTCATTCGGTCGAGTTTCTAGTACGACTATGGCTTTACAAATGTTTACCAAATCGCTATGTTTTAGCGTAGCTTTTCCCCATAGATAATATATTGTACCTATCGGTACACCGAATGCAATCGTACGTACGTACGTATCTATAAATATACCGACGATGATATAAATAATAAATAAATTCCGAAATTATCTACGCTTAATGTCATGTACAGTGGGTAGACTACCTACAGTTTTTCTCTCGCCGTCTTTTTTTCCCCCTTATCAGCTCGAGCTCGTGGCATAACCTCGTACAAGCTCATTCACCATACGATATATGAACTATGGCGATGGCGTAGACGTATCGTTATGTACGCAAAGCTGCATCGTTATCTTGGAAACTTATACATACCTACGAATATACGATGCGGTGTGTATATTTCAAAGGGATATTTAGGCATTACCTCACTACCCCTCACACGCATTTACTTTAAGGCTGCTTTTCGTGTATTAAACTACATCGTTTTCAGTTTAGCTACTTTAATTGGAAAATGTTCGAAAGATGCATTGCGCCATAACGCGTACCTACGCTACCTTCATCTACGTACGTAGGCTGTGTACCGCGCAGCACGGTGTATACCATTCTGTTACACCGCCACATCAGGTAACCGGCAAACGAAAGGGATTTATTTGAAACTAATTTAACTCGCAAACTTTTAACGTAAAAATCTACGCTATGCTAGTTTCTCTCGTCTATGGACATAAATTTCCAGGCCCAAAGAGTAATCCCGGTGTCCCGACGAATTAACAATACGATATTCTCGTAGCACGCAAGAAACGAGTTTTCAAAATACGGATTTACATTCCGAACGTAAGAAATATCGAAGAAAAAACTCGATAAATACATATTCCAAGTACAAAATAAACGTGATATTTGAAGTTTAATACGTATTTCAGGTAGATTTTAACAATTGTTTGAAAAATATCACGAATTTAACGTAGATTTTTCTTCATTGTGTGTTTCAGATCGACCTTCGAATAAAAAACCAGCACTAAACTGCATCCAAAGTGATATCCAGGTAATTTATTTCAAATTAACTTTGGTATAGAATAAACAAGGCATTTCTCCCTTCGAATAATAATGCAGGAATTTTGACATTGATGCTTGATGCAAATCTATGCGTCAAGAGAAATATTTTGAGGAAAAAATGGTCGAAATTGGTCCATTGAAAGAGGCTGGCGAACTGTCACAAGGTATTCTCGTTTTCAGAAAAGTTGAAAAAATGTTTAAAATATTCTAAGAAGTTACAAAATATTGATTTATTTTATCCAAATTTGAAATTTTTTTCTCAAGTTTCTGGAAATATCAAAAAACGGTTTTAAAATGATAAAATTTTTGATTTTTTTTGCCTCAAATTTGAAAATATTTGGACCATAATTCTTGATGACGCGCGAGGGGCTGACAAACTAAAAGTAGAAAAGTTCCGGAAAAATGATCGAAAAAGACAAAATTTTGATTTTTTTTTTCGGTTCCAAAAAGAGCACAGCTGGGTTTATAGTGGTGATTTGGCCCTGAACACCCAATCCAGAATTATCCAACAGAAGTTGGTCTTTATGATCTAAAAACCTCGTGACAAAATTTTCAGCTCGATATCTCAACCCTTACCCCGTCTGAAAAGAAGGGTTGAATTTGAATTTTCGTCAAAATTTCTGTTTTTGGCAGTTTTCAACCAATTTTTTCAAACTTACAGAGAAAATAGATAGTATCAAGAGTATTTATGATTTTTTTTTTCAGTTTCGAGCACCTTTTCAAGGTCAAATAAACATTTTGAACTTTGGTAAACCCTTTCAGAGGTGCAATTCTGAATAAAATACAATATTGTATATCTAGTCCAGATACAGGGTGTTCTGATAGCAGTACACCGCCTTCAAATCAGAGAAGCAGCTACCCCAACTACATAACTGTATGCATGTCTGCCAATTCCAGGATTTGAAGGGGCAAAGTTATGCACTAATCATGGTAGAATAAAAAAAAAATTTGTAAAACTTTTCAAGCTCTACAAAATGAGCTACATTCATGTTTTACCCAACTCTAAAATTGAAGGAGCTACAATGATTAAAAATTTTGTAGGCTTCGTAACTCCTTCAATTTTCAAGTTATGCAAAATTTTCCAAGAGTTATTTTTGATTGAGCTTTTTGAGCTCTACAAAATGAGCTAATAATTTTTAGCATATCTCTAAAATTAAAGGAGCTAAAACCATTAATAAGATAAAAAGTGACATAATTTTCCTAAAATTAAATTTTTTCTTTTCAAAATTTTTTCAAAATGGTCTTTCATGTTTTCAATTTTGGAGTCGATCAAGAGATAATCGACTAATTCCTAGAGCTCGGGAAGCTCAACAAAAAAGTCTCTTAAAAATTTTGCATAATTTGAAAATTGAAGGAGTTTTGAAGCATAAAAATTTTCAAATCAGCGTAGCTCCTTCAATTTTAGAGTTAGGCAAAACATGAATATAACTCATTTTGCAGAACTTGAAATGCTCTGCAAGAATATTTAAAAAAAAATTGCCTATCTATATTACCAGCGGAGTTACGACGTTTTGAAACATCTACGAAGGCTAATGCATAACGTTGCCCCTTCAAATCCCGAGATCGGCAAACATGCACACAGTTATGTAGTTTGGGTAGCTGCATCTCTGGTTTGAAGGCGGTGTACTGCTACCGAAACACCCAGCATACAATGTCATATTTTCGTAGAACTTGATATCGTGGCGTGCCATCTTCAAAAATGCAAAACTTGATTTTTTTGTTCATTTTTCTCATTTAAGTGGGTCATTTGTGGTCGAAAATTAGAACAAATTCTTTCATTTTTTCCTTCTTTTTCCAATTTTTATTTGAAATACCCGAATGACACCATTTTGGGAACCCACAACCTCTTCAAGATGACTTGAGACCCTGAAAATCATGTTTGGGCTTGTTTCAAGTGGACATCTAAAATATATCGCAGTTTCAGCAAAATCGAGGAACTTCAGTTTTTTTTCTCTTGTTCAAGAATTGAGGAGATACTTATTTCTGACTTTACAAAATGTTACATGAAATAAATTGCAAAAAAATCAAAGTTTCTCGATGAGATGTAGGCGTATTGCTTTTGAACAAAAGTAAGGAGGGAGTCGTTCTTCCCCTTGGTATTTCAGACGTGCCTCCTACCCGTAAAATCCGCTGCTGAAAGCTGGATCAACCTGTATTAACAGATCTTCTAATCCAGTCAGTGATGTGCTGCATTTAGAGTCATAATTTAAAAAAAAAAATGAAATCAGATTTTAGATTTCCGATTTTAAATCGAACTGTGAAAATGATTTTGAATTTCAGATCCAATCGTGAAAAAGATTTTGGATTTCAAATCCGAATGTGAAAATTTTTTAGATTTCGCATTTAAATCTTTTTTCCCTTATTTTGCCGAATCCTGTCTCGCGAACCCCGAACTTTCAACAATCGTATACAAGACATAGTACCCAACTTTAAAACCGCGAAATTTTTCTCTTCGACCAAACCATTCGTTGTATCTCATCGCACCCCTCATTCTTACTTACATAAATTACTCACGAGGCAATTTGCACCACCGTGGCAACAAATTGTGAGCGGTACGTCGTCACAAAGTAGGCATAATCTGCATCGCGAAATCTACATCCAAAACCAATTCCGTTTTATATTACTTTTTTTTTTGCGGCCGAAAGTTTCACCGCACGAGGCTGAGACTTGGGAAACACGTTGTCACAGAAAAATTACCTTCTCTGGTACCCCTTTCTTTCGTCTTGTTGGCAACCGCTCGACAAGACGCATTAAGAAAACAAACGATCGCGATAACGATGCGACGTTCTTACAGTTAGTCAAATACGCGAACCGGCGAATTGTTGAAAAACAAATGTGTACTTAGTTTTTCCATTAATTGCGTCGCGTCGTGTGTATCGTGCCCGCCACTCGACGAATGAAAAATTCAACGCGAATTTTCCCCCTTTTAAGGAAACCACCTAAGTAGTACTCGAAGGGGAACCGAAAGATGGGGATTTCTTTATTCGAAATCTTACCGTGAGTGTTCATATCCTGTTTCAATTGTTTCCACATGCTCGACTTTACTTCCGTATCGAATAATTTACTTTTTATTTGGTCGCGTAGATATTCTCGACGCGATGAGGTTACGCTCTCGAGCTCGACTGACCCATTCGATAGACATTATCGATATTAAATCGAAAAATAAGAACGTATGCGGCCGAAACTTATCTTGTCGGGGGTTTTTTTACGCGTTAACGAAGTGTCTCGAGAATTTCGCAACGTTTTATCCGAAACTCTTCTTCTTTCTCGCTTTCACTTTTTGGTCGGTCGTCGTCGTCGACGCTACGTGCAGATATTTCGCGCTTGGTAAAACTTTCCAACAACTGACAAAGTATCAAAGTAAAGCAGTCTCACCCTTTTTAAAAAACTTTCAAAAGCATTAAAAAATTATAATCTCATTTCCACTACGGAATATTTCGCTGTCGAGTAAGCGAACGAGAGAAGTGAAAAAAAAGAACGAAAGTATCTCGGCGTTAGAGCTGTAGCAGTGTCTGTGTCGTTGTCGTCGTCGTTCATCGCGACAACGCGACGATGAAAGCGCAGGTAGGCAAAGTACTCGGTACGTGTATCAAACTGTTGATTCTGCGAAAATAAACCGTCACTAGACCGACCCCCCTTCGCCATTTTACCGAAAAAAAAAAAATTCCCACATAATCGTATTGTTCAACATGATGCTAAAAAGTCATGCTTAAATTCAACTTTCATGTATAAATAAAAGTTTACACCAAAGAAAAACATCATTTTAGCCGAGGCAACTTTCGCCGTTTCGTCTTTATGTACCAGAGTATACCTACAGCTACACGCCATTCGCCAAAAAGCAAAACTTTCGATAGCATAGGTGAAAAACTCGCTGGTAAATTTTTTATTCGGTTTATTTGTAATATTTAATGAGAGCTTGCCTTTTCGTCGAGTTTACTCTCGGATACGTTCCACGAAATGGCTTCAGCCTGGGGGAGGAGGGAGGGGGGTTGAACGGGGTTTAAGTAATGCCAACGAAAATTAGCAAGTTTTTTTTTGGGTGTGTCGCGTCGTACCTACTCTGGCGATGGAGCAATAAATTGCCATGTAGGTGAGGATCAAGGACTAAAAGTTGATAAAATTTTATAGGTGTTTTCAGATTTTTTCTAGCAAGCTATACGCATTCTGAAAATTTCACAAAATTTTTCACGACATTTCAACTAAGTAGGTAATTTAGAATATTTTCAATCATTTTTGTGGCAATTTTAACATTTTTTTTTTCATTTTCAACACTTTTCCACTTCCTAATACTTTAAATGAACGAATAAGATTTTTTGAAATTTTTTTAAACGAAAGTTACAACATGAATTTTCAATACCTCAGCGTAGATCTATTAGGGCTGATCTTTTTGCCTCTTTTTTTAAGAAATCAAATGGAGAGATAGTAGCACAAACAATCTGGTAAAAAATTTCCCATCTCTGACCCAAGCCTTTTTTAAAATTTGACAATCTTCAAAAAATATTGGAATTTTGACAAAATTAATTAAATTCTACTGAAAATGGTCTCAATATAGATGGGTTTACTCAAAAATACTGTTGGCACATAGTTTTCATATTCTATCAACTTTTTAAAAATTGAAAAAAAAAAAAATTTGAAACAATTCCAAAAAACTTATTGGACGACAATTTTTCTCCGTTTTTTCAATTTTTTAAAAAACATTCCCAATACTTTCTTATTCTATTGAAAAAATTTCCAGACATTAAATTTTTAAATAAAACAGATAGAACTGAAAAATGAATGCCAATGTATTTTTGAGTAAAAACATCTGTACTAGAGTCATTTTGGGTGAAATATTTCCATCTTTTTTTGAATACCTACCTGCGGTGTGTTCCGTTAGTAGTGCATCGCCTTCAAACCAGAAATGCAGCTACCCAAACTACATAAGTGTATGCATGTTTGCCGACCCCAGGATTTGAAGGACAAATTATGCACTAGTCCTGGTATAATACAGATGGACAAATTTTTTCAGAAAGTTTCTTGTAGAACTTCTCAAGCCCTACAAAATGAGTTATATTCATGTCTTGCCTAACTCTAAAATTGAAGGAGCTACGATGATTTGAAAATTTATATGCTTCATAACTCCTTCAATTTTCAAGTTATGCAAAACATTTTTAAGAGTAATTTTTTTGAGCTTTTTGAACTCTATAAAATGAGTTGATAATTTTTTGATCAACTCAAAAATTGAAAACATGAGAGATCATTTTGAACATTTTTGAAAAAAAAAATGAATTTTGAGAAAATAATGTCACTTTTAATCTTTTTAATGGTTGTAACTCTTTCAATTCTAGAGTTATGCAAAAAATTATTTGCTCATTTTGTAGAGCTCAAAAAGTTCAACAATAAATTAATCTTATAAAATTTTGCAAAAATTGAAGGAATTATGAAGCCTACAAATTTCAAATCATTGTAGCTCCTTCACTTTTAGAATTAGGCAAAACATGAATATAACTCATTTTGTAGAGCTTGAAAATTTCTACAAGAAAGTTTCAAAAAAAATTTGTCTATCCATATTATCAGCGAAGTTGCAACGTTTTGAAACATTTACTAGGACTAGTCCATAACTTTTCCCCTTCAAATCCTGGGATCGGCAAACATGCATGCACTTATGTAGTTCGGGTAGCTGCATCTCTGGTTCGAAGGCGATGCACTGCTACCAGAACACCCTGTACATAATTTCTGTTTGACAAAATGTGTAAAAATCAGTGAGATTTCTAAAAAAAAATTCAAAGACCAAAAAATCGATTAAATTCTCAAAAAAATTTCAGCGCCATTGTATTTCCAGCACCTGTATTCCTTACATTTGTGTTGATAATAAACCACTCATCAAAGAAATTTTTATTTATTTGTTTTGCCTCCTGTTCCCAGGAAATGACTTTAAAAAAACTTTCATTCTCCAAGAGAGGCTCAAAGTTGGCCTAAATTTCCAAAAAGAAATTGATAAATTCGTTGAAAATGGGAAAATTTTGAAATTTTTTATCAGCATTGATGTACCTAGCTTTGATAAAAAGAAAAAATATATCTGCTTTTTTATCTTCAACAATTGAGTGGTTTTCTTTTTTGCTCCTTATTAGCAGCAGGAAACGAAAGATTATGGGATCATCTTCTAATAAAAAATACTTTGGGAGAAATCCTATTATAAATTTCAAAAAGATTTCAAGCTTTTCTGTGAAATTTCAGTCAATTAGAGGCCATCTTCATTCAACATTTGACAAAGCTAAAACTTTTTTTCGTAAACTAAGTACCAACTACTTCCTCATACCAAAAGGCACCAAAAGACAGAACAAAGTCAAAATCTTGCCTAACCAAAGTGGAAGTCAACTGGCAACTACAGGTGTTTTTTTTTCACCACTTTCTACACAAGGCAACGCGTACCAGGCGAAAAAAGAACGGGTAATTGTTTTATCTGGAGAGAAATTTTCATTAAACCGCTTAACGAGAAAATTTTAAGTAAGTGCCACTTCAACTTCTCATGAATATGCAAAAAGTTGATGCCGTTTTGCCGCGAGTCCGCGTCCAATACCGTTGCGTTGCCCGCGTTGAACTTCGTCATCGCCCGTATCTCCATCTGCGAGCCGCATTACGCAGACGAAGAATAAATTAAATGGATAATCGCCCGGCGCGGTGTTTTAGATTTCTTGTAATTTATGTAAACTTGCATTGATTTAGTAATTTATTAAACCCGCCATATCCGTTCGCCGCTGCCACCTTGAACTTATACAAAATATGTGCCTCGATTTCGACGACGAGAGTGAAAAACTTTTACTGATAGGCCTGCGATTTTCATAAATCGTCGATCTTTTCAATGTTTCCATTGTTTTTCTCGGGGCAGGTAAACGATTTCCAAAAATAATTACCAACTTGAGATTTCGATAATTTTCACAGAGGGGTAACTCAGTCCACAATGATAGGAGAAGGAAAGGGTGAGGATAAAAATCAGACAGGTAGTGGCCTTTAGGACATTGAAAATTTCAGAAATCATCCAAAACTAATTTTATTGAAAAGGAAACTTTAATTTCTAGAATTTTTTTTTTTTTTGCAATTTATCTTCAAGTGAGACCCAAAATTTATAGCAGGGTTGATTCTACTCTGGAAACTTCATTCAATATTTGTCAACCCCTCTCAATCAATTTGATTCACTTTTTCAGTATTTTTTCGATTTTACTTCCGGAATATCACAATTTTTAAAAAAAAAAACAAAATTCACGATATTTCAATCAATTTGAAAATTTCACGAGTTCTTTGAAAAGTCAATCAAATTTTTAGAAATGTTTAGATTTTTTGAAGATAATTAGAGTGAGCCCTAACTGACTAACGTCGTCCCTAATTTTTCAAATATGGCCTCATTTGTACGACTCTACCCGGCATAGAATCCCTCTCCAAATACTTAATTCTTCTTTTACCAGTTGTGAAAAACTCCGGCTAAATTTGGCGTTTTTATTTTCATTACGAGAATTCGTGGTCGACTTTCTTCGTCCATCTTTTGCTTTCTTCTAATTAATTAGAATTAACTATCTAAGCACATAATTTCGCTCGAAATGTCTACAGCGTACTATCTTCATTTAGGGGTAATTTTCATTCTTCCCTTCTCCCTTCGAATAAGCTCCTCGTATTTTTCCCCATCAATGTTACTCCCTAAATGTTGCAACATTTGGCCCAAAAACACGGTATTCACTTCGGCAAGATATCCGAGTATTTACAACTCAGCTCACCAATGATCAAAGGAAACGTGAAAAAAATTCTCGTAACATTTCTTCTCATCACCTAGAATTAAAAAATCAATTCTTGATGAAAAATTCTCCTCGACTTATTCTCGTTAGTGAAATTCCTTCGAAATTTACGTACACGACAGCGAGATTACAAAACAGTACGAAAAGTACCTCGATTCGTTACTCGATGCTCGTCTTTGAATGCAAACGAATGATGAAAAAAACTCGAGGCAGAAAAAAGAAATCAAGGCAACTTAAATTCGAAAATTTCTACTCGAAATATTTCGCAATGAAACGACCTCCGAATAATTTTATTTACGTCGCGAAGCAAAAATACCTTTTACGCGAATGAAATGAATTATAAAACGACGCCGATGACTCGATCCAATGGTACGCCTGGCAGTGTTGTCGCGTCAAAAAAATTAAAAATTGACGAAAACTTCGCTTCTCGATTGTTTTGTTCGTCTGGTTTTTTGTTCTAACGTTTTCTTCAATAGAAAAACTTTTTTCTTTTCATTTCCGGTCTCATTATTCTTAACCAAAAGCAACGTTTTATTAGCTTTTTCTTCTCCGTTCTGTGCGCTTCTCTGTTTGGTATGGCACGCGATGGCAATATCCTCGTTTGAAATATTTTCGCTCTTTTGAAAAGAATCCATCGCGTCGAGCTCTTTTCAAAGTTAAAATACTAATTTCCTCTTTACAAAAGGACTAATGCAATGCTGTGCATTTAAACAAGCGAAAAGAACGACATGCATCGCGGAGGGCAATTTCCTCTCGAGCGTATCATCGAATCGAGTTCTGCAGCAGTCTTCCTTTCACGAGATGTCTTTTTGCATAGATCTCGTTCCAAAGATTGCTACATCGATAGATTAAAATTACTTTACAAAAGAAGAAGATGCATCTTTATAGGAAGGTAGTGGGTCTAGGAAGCTAGACCTGGCCACATATCATGAAAACCATCGTATTTGCAAATTCTACACACTCTGCTCTTGCAAACTTTTGTTGATTTTTTTGTTTTTTCAAGGCGTTTTGGTATGCTGATGGTGGATCGATAACGTCGCATATTTGGGCGATAGTTATAACGCCTGCTGAGCGCACACTGGCTCATTCAAGCTCCGAGAGCGTGGCGTACATTTATTATACAACGAGTAGACGCGCAGAGAGCGTTATTTTCGGTATGAAAACTCGTGACGAAATTTATCTTGCAGCGAAACCGAGTAATAAATAATCGCCCAACGTTGACTTTCCCAACCGAACTACCTAGTCGTCAGCATCCATGCAAAATATCACAGCTCTTGTACTCGTACTATACCATTCGCGCGGGCACGCTTCACGCGGCAATTTTATTTCACATTTTAAGACTTTGAGCGATAATTTATACGCGAAAATGGAATAACTTTATATCGGTGCATCGCGCGTACAACTTGCTACGACAATGGCGGCGACGTGACGCGACGTAGCCGAATCGTAGACGCGAAAAATTCCCGACATTTTTTCTTTCTCATTATTTCTCTACGAGCCAGCTACGAATCCTTCGTGGTTTACGAATATTTCATCAACAATCAACTTTGCAGCAGATAGAGGGGAAAGAATAAGCTGAAATTATGTCTAAAATGCTGACTCTTGGATTAGGCTGAAATTTAATATGTATTGTTTGGAAGATTATACATAATGTAGGTGCTCTTAACCATCATTTACATCGTCACTATCTTCATATCGCCATCAACACCGTCAAAATTTTCGAAAAAATTGGTAAAAACTTGAAAAAAAATTTAATGATGAAAATACAGGAAATAAGCCTCCCTTCGGACCCCTTAATCATTTATATTTCCATCCATACTATCCATAAAAGTATAAAACATAAGATATGCTTTTGCTCTTTCGGCACTCAAATTTTGAAACAATCTAAATTTTTCCAACTTCAAAAGTCAACTGCAGACACTCCATAAAATTTTTCAAAATCAAAAAAGATCAGAATTTCCGAAATTTTCCAAGTCCAAAAAATCGTTTGAAATCTAAAAAATTTTTCAGGCCCGGAGAGTCGAAAAAAGTCTGACAAAATGTCTAAAAGTCAGCAAGTCCAAAAAAGTTGAACAAAATTTGATCCTCAACTTTAAGCAATGTAATTCAAGATATGAGGTATAACTCCACCACAAAATTTCAACGAATTTTTATAATCAAAACCGATGAAAATACGTAGGTAATCGATATGAAAACTCACCTTTTAATATATTCAGCTTCATCGTTCATTTTTCACAACGTACTTCTCTTTTCTGCAATCTGAAATAAAAAGAAGAAATTATCATCGATTAGGCATTTTCATCGTACGTATTTCTTCGTACAACATTATACATTTTTTTTTACAACGTTCATAGACAATTTAATCCACCAAACAGGTAAACCGCATTTAGATGGCTTGTGTTTGTTATCGCGAAACACGCCGAGTTCGTAATATTTGTAATCGACGACGAATTTGCGTCGAAAAATAACGAAATCAATCGTCTAATTTTCAATCGACCGCGACTAATGTAATTCTTTCGTACTTTGGTCGTATTTACGGCAAACTAGTTATGCAAAAATATTAACATCGAAAATTCATCAAAAGAAGGCAACTGATTAGGCAAATTAATTCACATCGAAGTGATACATTTGCTGATAGAGTGAAATTAATTCTTTTTGCGGGAATTTTCACTCAGCATGCCTCAAGTTTTACCCTTTGAAAGCCTTTTTTTTCTGCCATGCCTCCTGATGACTCTGAATACTTGAATTTCGAAAGTAATATGCAGAGCAAGGATTTTTAGGAAAATATGTCTTGTTTTTTTTTTTTGTGGGTTGAAAATGATTGGACATATCATGGAGGTAGTAAGGCAGATTGTCTAACTGGATTTTTTTTTGGAAATTCGTGACTTTTCCATGACTTTTTTAAAAATTTTTTTTTACATACCAAATGTTTTTTTTTCTAATTGAATTTTTCAAGTCCATTGAGTCGGAATATCTGAAATTTTCTTGAAATTTTCCAAGTCCGAAAAGTGTGACAAAATATCTAAAAGTCACTGTAACGGATTTTCATAAATAAATTTTGTACTTAATGGAATTTTTTTGAAAAATTTTCGAAATTAACCTCCCAAGCACAAAAAGTCAGTAGAAATCTGAAAATTTTTCCAAATTCAAAAAAGTTTGACAAAATGTCCAAAAAAGTCAGCGTTAGGTAAAAAAATGTCTGATTTGAATTTTCTTGAAATTTTTCAAGTCCAAAAATTCATTTGCGATCTTAAAAATTTTTAAGTCCAAAAAAGTCTGACAAAATGTCCAAAAGTCAGCGTGACAGAATTTTGTGTCGGGATTTCGTGCCTTTTTTTACAGGTTTGTTCATCGCAAAAGTATATTCTATAATGCTAATAACGAAAATCATGAAAATTGTCATTTTTTCACAGAACTTGAAAAAATGAGTAGAATTTTCCGGCTGAAATTACAACAAATTATGAAAAATTATCAAATTAAAAAAATCGTGCTTTAAGCTGTTCTCGCGAAGCTACGGCATTATCAAAGATACATCCACATACTCGCACGTTTGGGCGATGAAATTCTCGATTACCACTCACTTCGGACACTCCGAACCGACGAATTTAAATCCACAATGGGCAGCCATTTTCGCGGAAACAACATCGAATAAGAAAATATTCGCGTCTAAAATTGACTTTTCAATTTGGAAAACTTTAACAGGGTCAAACAGAAAGCTCGACGGCAAAAAGTGGTTAAAAAAATCAAACTGGGGAATTGAGGAAATTGGTTAACTCCCGAATTGACGTAGATTTAACGCCGCAGCCGAGGATGAGGCCGCCGACGCCGCCTGGAAACGCAGCGCGGAGTAATTAACTTTGGCCAACTCGACGTTCGCGCTGCCGCTCCGGCTCCGGCGCCAAAAATAAACGTAATTCCAACGCGGCAAACATGGAAAAACTTTACCACGGCCAATTTTTCATTTGTCAGTCAAAAAGTTTCGACTTTTTTTCGTTACGCCGCCGTCGCGTCGTGCCACGCCGCTTAATGAACTATTTCGCATCGTAATGAATGAAAAATAAGCTCGCGACCGCGATAAGAGTATAAATGAAGTCGTGTACGAGTATTATTACGAATAATAAAACGATTCGAAACAAATTGCCCGGGAAGCTATTCGAAATCTGTACGTAAGTACGATTAGATAGGTATGTAGCCTGCAGATTTACGTTAGAATACACATTTTATGCATTTCGACTCGGTATTCTCTCTCATCGTTGACCGCAGCGCATTTCCGCGTCTTGGCTTTTATTTCGCATTTCAAAACAATCCGTATAAAATAAGCTTTTCGAAAACTTGATCGTATCTACAAGTCGTTTAATAATAGCTTTAACGCAGTATACGAGATTGCACCGAAAACGTCCGAATACCGTGTACCCGACCGTACGTACTGGAAGCCAGAATCATCGTCTGATAATTCGGTCGACTCTTCGAATAGTAATTGGAGGAAGAAGGGCCGACATTTCAATTAAATTTAGAAGATCGTTCATTAATTTAAAACTGGCCGGCAAATTGAACTGCCACAGTGGTGTTCAAGTTTTAACAAATCAACGCTCTGCAATGAAAACAATTTCCGCATGTAGCTATCCGTCCATCCTCCCTGCTTCATACTCGTACCTCTTTGCTATCTATGGGTGCCCGTCTATTCCTTTCGACTAATTTTCAAATCAGTTACGACATTGGTATTCGTTGTGTTTTTCTCGAGTGGGTATATTTGTAGTTGTGTGAAGACTCGAATTGATTGTTTTTTTTGGACCGAATAGCGTTTTATTTGTATTCTCCATTCATTAAAATGTGAAAATCTTGTATCAATATTGAGTAAAAAACAACTATTCAGATTGTAGCATAGCGGGTTTAGGCTTTGGGAAAAAGAAAGAGCATGAGTTGAATTTGGATATACAGGGACCCATGAGGAAGAAAGACAGACAGACAGACAGACAGACAGATATATTTGTTTTGCGACTACCCCTATACGCAAAAAGCGTGAGCGGGGCAGTCGGCTCTCTAGTACAATTTATGCTCTTAATAAATAAATAACCAAATAAATAAATTACATAACCAAATAAATAAATAAATAACCAATAAATGAATACAATAAATAAATAAAGACCGAAAACAACCGACGGGCGAAATAAGCAAGGGGAAGGGCTAAAACTTGAAAATTTCAATAACAATTACACAAGGCCAAACAACCATACAATCAACTATCCATAATACTCATCACATGCACACCAATTTTGCGTTTAAACTCATTCACACTCGCACTTCTTAATTCGGCAGGCAGGTCATTATATTTTTGGGAAGCGAAATATCGAAACTGAGTACGTGACATGGATCTTCTCCACATTGGCAACTGTATGGAACCACCTATAACACGTCGGGTACGACCGGATCCTTCGACATAACCAAACTCGTCTCTGAATTTATGCATCATAAAGAGCACAGTAATCAAATGAAGCTCTCTCACTCTGAACACTTCAAGAGATCGAAATACAGGCAATGAAGGTGCATCCCACCGCTCACCTTTCACCACACGAACTGCTCTTTTTTGAAGCAAGAGGATGGGATGAATCCAACACTCAGCTGCACCCCCCCACACTGAGATCGCGTACCTGAGAGTACCTTCAAACACAGCTCCATAAAATCTTCGAAGGTGAGCGCCAGACACTAAACCAGACAGGTGGCGAATTAAATACACAATTTTAACCAGCCTTTCCCGCAGAGAGATGCAGTGATCCCTCCACGTCAAGCACTGGTCAATCCATACGCCTAAGTATTTATGACTTTGCACTTGCCTCAAAGGAGGACAAGTACAGGAGTCTCCACAGTTACCGCCATGCAAAAATATTCTACCCTCCAGATTGCGGACATACCGGTTCTGAAACCCAAAAACCATAAAATCCGATTTAGCCACGTTTACACTCAAACCTCTGGACAACAACCAATTGCTTATCGTTTTCAAGTCACTGTTCACAGCCTCAACTAGCTCCTCCTCCGAATCGGCAGCCATCTCATACGCAATATCATCAGCAAAGCAACTCAGCGAACCCCTCAGGGGCAACCTCAGCAATCCGTTGATGAAGACAAGAAAGAGAAGGGGTCCCAAGAGTGTGCCCTGTAGCACTCCACGGACCACAGGCGTGTCTGCACTTAGGCTGTTTTCAATACGTACACATTGGGTTCTGTCACACAAGTAGGAGCGAAACCATTCAATCATAGCATCATCCAAACCACACTCTTTTAACAAAGCTAATAATAAGGTGTGATCCACGGTGTCAAATGCCTTGGCCAAATCAATATACACCGCCATAACAATCTTGTCCTTTTCCATTTCACTCACTATCAAATCCACATGGTAAAACAAAGCCGTCTCAGTGTTCCTACCCGGTAAAAAGCCAAACTGGAGGTCAGAGAAGAACTCTCCCTCAAGAAGGAATTCTAACAAACGTTCTTTAACTATTAACTCAAAGACTTTCCCTATAGATGGCAGCAAGGAAATAGGCCTGTATGAGGAGACCTGCAAAGGATCACCCCCCTTGAATAAGGGCATAACAATCGCCCTCTTCAAACCCTCTGGGTAGACCCCCTCCTTAAACGAACGATTAATCAACTCAACCAGAGGATCGACTACAAACAAAACCGATTTCTTCAATATTTTTCCTGGGATGGCATCAACCGCAGAGATTCCGCCATCTGATATTCTAGAAATTGCTGCAACAACCTCAGCGGGAGAGACAACAGGTAGTGAAAAACACCTATTAACCATGGAGGGGGGAGCCATATCCTCATCTAAAGACAACCTGACTTCCCTATGACCAACAACTGATCCAAAAAACTCAGAGAATGCTGAAGCTATTGCAGCAGGATCCGACACAACCGATCCATCCAACTCTAAAGAAGCAATCCCGCTTTTTTCAGCTCGTCCTGCAAGCCTATTCAGCGTTTTCCAATATGACCTTACATTATTACCACATTTACCAAGCTCAGAGTCGTAAAATTTAATTTTATCTCTTCTCGACAATTTTGTGACTTTTTTAGATACCATTACAAACTGTGCTTTAACAAAAGAGTTATTCGGATATTTTTTACAAAGTAAGTGGAGCTCATGCTTCTGAGCAGAAAAACGAATAAGCTCAGGTGAAGCCCACGGCGATCTTGGACGATTTTTCCCCGACCTTCTGATTTTAACGTGTGAGAGTACCATACAATGTGATAGGGTAGCAGATAGCCTGCGATACACCTCATCAATGCTTAAAATTTCATCAGACACACAATCGGATACACTCTTCCAATCAGCACCAGCACAACACTGTTCAAATAAATCAAAATCTAATTTTTGAAATTCATTTTTTCCGCAATTACGAGATATATCTCTAGAAAACCAACGGACCATACAGTGTATTGCCGAATGATCAGAAAAGCTCACACTATAAACTGAACAATCTGCCTCAAAGCGATAGGAGGCAGAGGTGGAGGCCGTAGACTCATCCCTCAGAGTTCCCTGGTGGCTCTAAGGTCCTACTTGCCTTCACGGTTTCTGAGCACTAAAAATTCTCAGAAATTGGCTCCTGCTCTCGCGCCGCTCACTTTATTTTGTGTTGCTCTTTGCGCTCTTCGCTCTCGCTCCCGCTTCGCTCTTGCAGCACTGGATGTAAGGTGTTCAGGAAGTTCTGTAGGTAGGAGGCGGAGGTACGTTACGTGTAGTGTTTCAAGAGCGACGGATTTTGCATTCTCAAAAACTCCCTTGCTCCTCAAAAATTTCAAAAATCTTCCTGCTCCCAGAGCGGACTCTTATCACATTAGCACTCCCACTCCCATTTCAAATATTTTTGCTCTAGCTCTCGCTCCTGCTTCCATTAACTCCCGCAAGAACAAAACGGTCATTATTTTCTCGTCTGTGAGGTTTGCTCTAATCAACTTGAAGTTGATACTGAAAAACATTTTAGTAAAAAGTAAAAGAGTGAAGAGCTTTGAAATTTTTGATACTCCTGCTTCGCTCCTGCTCCTTCAAAAATGGCTCTTTCACGGGAATGCTCTCTTTTTTTGTGAACTTTGCTCCTACTCCCGCTCAACTCTTTTAGAAAACCTTCGCTCTTTTTGCTCCTTGCTCTCGCACAACTCTTGAAACACTGCGGCAAAGAGCTTTGAAATTTTTGGTACTCTTGCTTCGCTCCTGGTTTTTCAAAGATTGCTCTTTCACAGGAATGCTCTCTTTTTTTGTGAACGTTGCTCCTACTGCCACTACACGCTTATGGAAAACCTGCGCTTCTTTCGCTCCCTGCATCACTCTTGAAGCACCGTACTAGATTCCCCCTTCTCTGTAGTGTCCGTTTGTTTTGGTTCCTGTCATTGGGTAGGTTGCTTTTCTTTGGTGTAGAGCCAGTCGGGTTTCACCTGTCCAAATAGTTGTTTGTCTTGGATCCGATCATCGAGGTGGGGGTTGTCCTTCTCCCATCTAATGCCAGTTTCTCTTGCTCCACTTCCCCCTTACTTCATCAAGGTTGTAGGCGATGCGAGAGATCTCTTCTTTCTGTCGTGTATATTTTCTTTCTTTCTTTCTTTCTTTCTTTCTTTCTCGCATCTCATTTCTACTAGTTTTAAGTTGTACATATGCCACCCTGTGTGGGCGCTGCTCTCGTGTTTTGCGACTATATAAAGCAAACTGGTACAGGGTATAAACCAGTCTATTTTGCTTCTTCTTGAAATATGTACCTTCTCGCTAGCTACTGGTGTTTTTTCATCTCGGTTGCACGGGGTTGTAATCCAGACGAATTGAGCCCTTATGTCTTCCCTCTCGCCTTTCGAATGGGTTTCGTAATCCAGTTGAAGCGAGACACCTCTCTCTCATTTCCTCATCCAGGCTTCGGTATCAGGCACGGGTTCTGTAATCCAGGCAGATACCGCACACACGGGTGTCCTCATTCTTCTCTTTTCATCCAGGCTCCAGTATCAGGCACGGGTTTCGTAATCCAGACAGATACCGCATGCACAGGTGCCCTCGTTCTCCTTCTCTCTCTCTTCATCCAGGCTCCGGTATCAGGCATGGGTTTCGTAATCCAGGCCGATACCGTACGCATGGGTGCCCTCGTGTCAGTCTTTCCTGTACCAAACTATTTTCGCTCTCCCACACAATCGCAAGCTTGAAAGTGCAACTCAAGCAAAAAAAATTCTCAATTTTGTTTACAAAAAAAAAAGAGATTTCCTATAAAATTAATCAGAATATCTATTATTTTGTCAAAATAACGAAATTTTTTCCAGAAAAAGGCATCAAAAGCTGAAATTTCATAATTTCCCTCCACTTTTCAATCACCAAGGGAGAGTCGTGACTTCTTGGATCTCCTCCTCCTAAATACGCCACTGTTGAGCCTACCCCAAGAGAAAATCCTGAGTGCGCCACTGGAAGGAAATCATTGTCTGAATTTGACTACAACGTTTATTCACAAGCAAAGGACTAAAAGTTTACAAATTCAACCATCCAAATCTAGCTCAAAATCAAAACATTTGAAAAAATACACAGCAAACAGGTTAACGAAAAGAAAAGGAACAAATACTCGCAAAAATTTGTCTATGACATCTATTTTGAATGGTTATCTTCATTTATTCTTCCTTTCCTATCTTCGCCAATCTGCTTGCTATGTTTTCTTAATTATGTATTCTTATTGGAAACAGACTATACATTAGGGTGGAGACCAAAAAAAAAACATACCTCGGATTTGGACCAAATTCAAGGTGGTGGTTCATATTTAGTTGGGGGATGAACCATAGGAAATTTTAGACCCCTAGCTCAAAGGAGGCGCAGCTAGAGGTCCTCGACAAGTTTCTACACCTCATCGCCTAATCGACCTCAAAATTAGATACCACTTTTCCTACCCTACCAGGCGGTTAAAAAATTACAGATGAAAGCTTTTAATTATGCAAGTTTACATTACAAATTAGTTCGGTGGTTTTGAATTGATAAGTACTTACAGCAGTGAGTTATAGAAAAGTACTGTTGTGGTCCAATCCTTCGAAAAATAATGACACGCAAAGTTCACGAATTCTTTTAATGTTATAGATCTTTGATAAATTCACAATTAAAACTAGCTTCGTATTTACCTATTTAAAATAAATAACAAAGTGAGTACAAATACGATAGTTCCACCTCTTTGCCTATAACTACTCAATATATTTGACAATACTCTATACAATAATAGCAAGCACAAGAGATATCATTCTCCTCACAATTTCCGCAGGAAATCGGAGCGACCCGAGTCATCCCTGTGAAAAACTGCATTAGCATCAACACCGCCATCAAAATAAAATGAAAAATTTTCATGATCGAGCAAATTTTGTAGGCACCTGGGTATTTTTTCCCTTCAAAATTCCAGGTGAATAATTCGTTGCTCGATGCACGCGCAAAATGAGCTAGATGTGAATCAAAATTGTATGTATTTAAATATTTTGAAAATGCGATAAGAAAGTATAGCGATGAAAAAACGTAAGCATGTGGATTATTGCGAAATTAAAAAGATAATATGACTTATTGCAACGTTGTCGATTTTTTGTCTGATGTCACTTGAAGAAAGTCTCGTAAAACTATAAAAGTGTCACTTTACTGGTTTTTATTTCAACATAGCACACAAACTTGAAGATTTTGCCGCTTAACTGCACAAAACACAAATGACAACGTGGTTTTAAAGGAATAGCCTACGTCAAATGTATTCGATAAGTGAAGAAATAAAATTCGCATGTATTTTTTATCAAAACAAAAGTTGATAATTTGCCTTCGTAAGTACAAAGAAAGTTTTACGACTTCCGAGTAAATGGGATAATATCAACAATCGCTAGTTCGGTACCATATATCATGTCGCCTTGCATTAGTGCGACCAAAATTTCATCAAATTTTGAGTTTTATCTTATAAATGAACTTGTCTTAGCCAGACTGATTGAATTATCTGGGTGAGTCTAATATGATTAAAAGTGATTAGGTGCAGGGAAGATGTTTTGAACACTTCGCGTATCAATTTAATTTTGAAGAGAAATAATAGTTATAAAATGTTGATTTCACTCACACATATTTCTTGGTACACTCGTACATACGATAGGCTTCTTCATTTTGGAATTATTGAATTTTGCAAAATTTTGAAATATTGTCCAAAACTTCGACCAGTATGGGATATTTCGGACACCCAATTTTATAGGTGTAAAAAAATTTTAAACACGAAAATAAGCATTAATTATTCAAAAACATTTCATTTGATAAATAAAAAATTCATTTTTGATATTCCAAGTTCGTATATTTTGCCTGACTTCTTTGAACTTGGAAAATTTTTCAAAATTCATTTCAAATATCACAACTTTATGAACTTGAAAAATTTCAATGAGTAGAAGCATATCCTATGTTTTATAGTTTCATGGGTAGTATGGAAATGCTAGTGATTTTTTGTTGGACTTTTGAAAACTTATGAATTGTAAAATGGCATATCCATGTACTAATATGTCCGCTTCAGGAGTGGATCTATTTTTTTAATTATAGACTTTCTGGGGTTGAAAATTTTTTCAGATTTGATTTTTTGCACTTGGAAAATTTCAGAAAATTCTGATATTTTCAATTTTGAAAAATGCTATTATGAGTCGCAGTTGACTTTTGAACTTGAAAAAATTTGGATTGTTTTAAAATTTGACTTTCAGACGTTTCACGAAACATGATGACATTGGTCTGACTCTTTGAACGTACAATTAGATAAAGTCAAACATCATGTCAAACTGCGATGTGCACATCAGTTTGACATATCAAAAAGAGCAAAAGCATATCCTATGTTTTATTCTTTCATGGGCAGTATGGAAATGGATATGACCAGCGATGTTCAGGAGGTGCTTTTTTTTCTGTATTTTAAAAGTTCTCTAAAAGATTGATCAGCTAAAAATGTAATTAGACTACTCGAGTAGTTTAACATAATAATCAACTTCTGAGGCGACCATCTCAAGTACACATTTCAAATTATCGAAGAAAATCACACTATTGAAAACGGTCAATGCTAGTCTTCGTTGGTTGTTTGTAATTTACAGTAAACACTTCCTTCTTATTAAGTATTTTGGTACTTGGAACTAAATCCCTAGACATTTTTTAGTTCAACCACCCTCGTAAAATACTCTTTATAACCTCACAAGATTTCTCTGCTTTGACTTTAATTCAGTATGAAAATTAATCAAGAAATACCTCTTAGGAAAACTCTTTACATAGATGAAAGACCGAATAGGAATTCGGCAATAAAATGAGTTTCTCTTCTACCACGTACCTCGATCAAAGAAATTCACCCCAAAGACGAACATCTCCATGTGCCAACACAGAAGTGATTTCTCTTTGCCGATTTTCTACCCTCGATTCTCACATAATCGCCCGAATAGAGGTAGTTTTTAAAGATTACCCTTGCATTTTATCTTCTCTCATCACCCAACCGCAGCTTTCACAGCAGGTCGAGCCAAAAGTACATGTGGTTACAAAATGAGACTAGAGAGGGAAAAAAATTCAATTCTAATCCCGCACCTTGTACCTGCCAGTTTAATAGTTCTCTCGACAGTATAGACGTTGAAAAACATTATTAACCATCGTTTCTAACCCGGAATGTTTAAGCCTTACACAACGGTTGTATACGAGGCCGCAAAGTTTTCCAATTTTTTACTAGCCACTGGAAACGTGTACATCGCCAGCACCAGCAGCACGTCAGAAGTGTGAGAAAAACTACGCTGACTTTTGTAAAGTTTTTCGCATGCGCTGATGCTGTGTTTTCGGTTTGATCTTCTTGGGGTATTACTGCGTGTAGTACTATGTATCGTACGTATACTCGAATTCGAATTGCGAGAGTACCGAAGGGGCATCTTGCGCAGGATTCAACTGCAACACGAAATATCTTCTTCGCAGTGTCAACAGATTGAGGAAAACAGTCTCCGTTCTGTGATGATCGCTGGTTCGTGTGTCGTGTGTGCGTCGCACTTAATTTTCATATGATTTCGTCGCGTACGTTTTAATATTTCCAATCGTCTGTGTTCGTTTTTTCACGTTCGTCGATCTTGGTGCACATTGTGATTAGTGTTTGGATCGCGACCATTTATGGTGTGAAATATTTTCTGTCGATTTTAACACAGAGTTCATAGTGCTACCAAAATGATCAACAAAGGCATATATAAAGTAAGTTTGATATTTCAGCAGGGAACAATTCCTTATCATGTCGAATTGCTTTGTTATTTGATATCAAATGACATACATTCTATGTTTTGTAACTTAAGGGGTATGAAAATGAGTATCAAATTACCCTGTTCGATTCCCGAAGGAAATTTTTCAATTTTCAATTCGGTAAATTAGACTTCGAATATTTTAATAGACCATTTCAAACATTGGAATTATTTCTGGTCCTAATGATTCGAGCAATGTATCAAATTCTGAATAAATTTATTCCGGAAAATCACATCATCATGGATCTGCAATCCTCAACACACCTCTACGACCATTACTTCAATACAGAGTGTTCTGGTCGCAGTGCACCGCCTTCAAACCAGAGATGCAGCTACTCAAAGTACATAAGTATATGCATGTTCGCCGAACCCAAGATTTAAAGCAGAAAAATTATGCACTAGTTCTGGTAGATGATTCAAAACATTGTAGCTCCGCTGATAATATAGATAGGCAAATTCTTTGTCAACTTTCTTGTAGAACTTTTCAAGCTCTACAAAATGAGTTATATTCATATTATGCCTTACTCTAAAATTGAAGGAGCTACAATGATTTGAAAATTTGCAAGACTCGTGATCCTTCAATTTTTAAGTTATCAAAAATTTTTTCAGTTATTTTTTGTTGAGCTTTTTAAGCTCTACAAAATGAGCAAATATTTTTTGCCCAACTCCAAAATTAAAGGAGCTATAACCATTAAAATAATAAAGTACGTTATTCTCTCAAAATTTAATTTTTTTTCAAAAATTTTTCAAAATGGTCTCTCACGTTTTTAATTTTAGAGTATGGCAAAAAATTATTATCTCAATTTGTAGCGCTCAAAAAGCTCAACAATAAATGCCTTACAAAATTTTGCAAAACTTGAAAATTGAAGAAGTTATGAAGGCTTAAATTTTCAAAACAATGTAACTCTTCCAATTTTAGAGTTAGGCAAAACTTGAATATAGTTCATTTAAAGGAAGTTTCGAAAAAAATTGCTTATCTATCTTATCACCGGAGTTACGTTTTAAAACATCTACCAAGACTAGTGCATAACTTTGTCCCTTCACGTCCCAGAGTTGACAAGTATGCATACACTTATGCAGTTTGGTTAGCTACATCTCTGGTTTGAAGGCGGTGCACTGCGACCAGAACACCCCACATTCCATAATTTGCAATTTAAGGAGTTCAAAAATCAGTATCAAATTATCCTGTTCGATCCCGATAGGAAATTTTTCAATATTTAATTCGATAAATTAGACTTTGAATATTTTAATGGACCATTCGAAACATTGGAATTATTTCTGGTCCAAATGATTCGGGCAATGTGCCGAATTCTGAATCAAATTCATTCTGGAAGATTACATCCTCATGGATCGGCAATCCTCAACACACCTCTACGACAATTACATCTATGAAGAGTGTTCCAGTTTCCAGTCGCAGTGCATCGTCTTCAAAGCAGAGATTCAGGTACCCAAGCTACAGAAATGTTTGCATGTTTACCGAACCCAGGATCTGAAGGGGCAAAATTATGCAATTATGCATTAGTCCTGGTAAATGTTTCAAAACGTCGTACTCCGCTGATAATATTGATAGGCAAATTCTTTTTCAACTTTCTTGTAGAACTTTTCAAGCTCTACAAAATGAGTTATATTCATGTTTTGCCTTACTCTAAAATTGAAGGTGCTGCAATGATTTGAAAATTTGCAGAATTCATGCTCCTTCAATTTTCATGTTATGAAAAATTTTGTAAGGGTCATTTTTTGTTGAGCTTGTTGAGCTCTACAAAATGAGCTAATATTTTGTTGCATAACTCCAAAATTGAAGGAGTTATAACCATTAAAATGATAAAAAGTGACACTATTTTCTCAAAATTCAATTTTTTTCAAAAATTTTTCAAAATGGCCTCTCATATTTTTAATTTTGGAGTTGGACAAAAAATTATTAGCTCAATTTGTTGAGCTCAAAAAGCTCAACAAAAATTGACTCTTACAAAATTTTGCATAATTTGAAAATTGAAGAAGTTGTGAAAACTTTTAAATTTTCAAAACGATGTAGCTCCTCCAATTTTAAAGTTAGGCAAAACATGAATATGACTCATTTTGTAGAGCTTAAAAAGTCCTACAAGGGAGTTCCAAACAAAATTTTCCTATCTATATTATCAGCGGAGTTACGACGTTTTGAAACATCTACGAGCGCTAGAGCATAACTTTGTCCCTTCAAATCCTGGGGTCGGCAAACATACATACGCGTATGTAGTTTAGGTAGCTGCAACTGTGGTTTGAAGGCGATGCACTGCAAGCAGAACACCCTACATTCGATGTTTTGCAATTTAAGGAGTGCAAAAATGAGTATCAAATTACCCACTTCAACCCCCAAACCAAATTTTTCAATTTTCAATTTAATAAATTAGGTCTTCGAATATTCTACTCGACCATTCCAGACATTGGATTTTATTTCCAGTCCAAACGAATCCAGCAATGGGTCGAATTCCGAATAAAATTCATTCTAGAAAATTACATGCTCGTGGATCTGCAATCCTCAACACACCTCGACGACGATTACATCAATATTACATGTGTGGTCGTCGCAGAGGCGAAATCGTTGCATAAATAAAATACTCTGCACACAGAGTAGGTATTTGGGAGTAGAAAAATGCAAATTTGCTTCGATAAACGAGGAAATGGTACGACTATCACATGTCGAGACAACAATTTTACTCGTCGGGTATAATCTTTAGCTAAATATTTTCATAGATTATCTCGTCGCTTGTAACGCGTGCGTCTTTTAATCGTGTGTAATAATCCTTTCAGCGTGCACCTGAATGTAATTTAACGAGATTATTTGCGAACAATTTGGCGGCATGTTCATTCTACTAGGACAAAATATGGCTATACACGTAACGTAAACTGTTTGTATACGTTGGTTATAAGCTCTTGATTCTGTTTAGGTAGTTTATAAGGAACCGTAATGTTGTTTGGAATCGAAATGGCTCGAGTTGGTTAAAAATTCACCAGCCACGTTTCTCGTATCGTTACATCGAATTTGAAGAAAATCTTTGATGTTGAGAAGATTTAAAATGATTTTTCACCCTTCGTCTTGTTCTCGGTGTTTGATCTGTAAACTGCCTCGTAAACGTTTACGAATTCGTGTTCTTCATAGATATTCTATTCGGGGTTTCTTCTCGTATCTGTATGTAGTTTATCCCCATGGCCTGAAGATACCCCCTCTCCCCCCGCCTTCAACCGAAATGCCGACATTTGATAGTTAATGGTAAATATTTTTACCCGAAGAGGTACCAACCAACCTATCTATGTTGTCAAGAATACTATAAGCATTTAATGCTCGTGTAATTTGATATTTTATGTTTGTTTTCTTTCGCTTTTCGGCTCACACATTTCGTGTAATTTTTTATTGCTCCAATTTTCGCAGCTACAAGTGATATCGGAGAATGGTATGGTCGAATAATGAATGCAAACGTACTTGGAATGGCGTCATAAATGTACAGGGTGTTTCATAAAATTCAACGTTTTTTTTAAAGACAGGTGTATCTAGTTATTGAGATCGTATTGTTTGTTGATCTGCATAATTTTGGGATTGCAGGTGCCTCCTGTGAAGTGTTTTTGTACAATTTAATTTTTTTACTACATTGTTCCAAGTGTTTTGCTGACGTTGTTTTATACTCCTACGTTTTCATTCATTTTTGATAAGATCGATTTTGAAGTTCGTTGTATCAGTTGAGGGAGTAGAAAAAGTGAAAAGTCTTATTTTGGCTAACTGGAGATATTCTAGAGATTAAATTTTCATTTCGAAAGATTTTTTATTATTTTCTTATTCTTCAAGTTTGTTGGATATTTACTCTAGAACCGTTTGTATGTTACTTTAGGGTGGGTCGAAAAAAAACACATCGGATTTTAACCAAATCCAAGGAACTGGTTCATTTGGAGTTGGAGATCCAGCTAATATTTATAATTTTTTGCCCAACTTCAAAATTGAAAACATGAGAGATTATTTTGAAAAAATACTTGAAAGAAAAAATTGGATTTTGTGTAAAAAATGTAATTTTTTATCTTTTTAGTGGTTGTAGCTCCTTAAACTTTGGAGTTATGCTAAAAATGATTAGCTCATTTTGTAAAGCTCGAAAAACTCTACAAAAAATCACTCTTACAAAATTTCGCATAACTTGAAAATTGAAGGAGTTATGAAGCATACAAATTTTCAAATCATTGTAGCTCCTTCAATTTTAGAGTTAGGCAAAACATGA